>JAOTQR010149292.1:4341-15849 GCA_025774065.1 Solanum ossicruentum
AATTTATTCCCATTTTTGTAGAACATGTTTGTGTAGAAATGCAAACTCCAGTGAGTAATCCGCATCGCGGTATGTTATTTTGGTTATGTTTTTTTTGATTTCGGTCCATGACTTTCAAGTCTTGGGCCTAAGGGTTCCCATACTTGAAAGTACCTATGCTTAGCCTTATTTCACCCTCATATCATCCTAAACATTTCCTAATATTCACTCAAACACTTAAACTAATATTTACTCCCAAATTCAAGTCCCAAAATCCCCATCCGGATCTAAGGAGTACCACTTAATCTTCAAGTCTCCATCTCCAATCTTCATCAAGTTCATCTCCAAAGCTATGGTATGTGGGTTTCTTTCATGGGTTCCTTACACCCATGATACCCAAGCTCTTTTTACTCAAAATTGCATTATTTAAGGTTGATTTATTCGTGGGTCTTATATATTATGAAAATCACTGCACACTATGTTAAAGCTATGTAAAGTTGTGACTGTTTGCTATGTTTTGAGCTACAAATCTTTGAGCTATTGTAAGATTGGATGAGGGTTTTGATGTTTATTGATTGAGGGTGTTGCAAGGTGTTGATTGATGGTTTTACAAAGGATTTTTTTGCATGATTTCATCTCTATATTTCATGGTTTTATATTAGCATTACATACCTTCTCAGTGTTTGATAAAATATCCAGATGTGGTTTCTTGAGGAACTGAATGTCCAAAGCATATCTTATGAGTTGAATGACTTTATGATGATGAAATGAATAGTCATATTAGTTATGTTTTGAGGAGTGTCTATGTTATTATAAGATGACTGCCAAGGAGGGTAAGATATCTGTCAACTATTGTTGAGGGTTGATATCTTGGCCACTTAATTGGAGGTCATGATGTCCTTTAACCAGCAAGGGGTTGATACCTTAGCCACCTAAATAGAGGGTGGGATGTCCATTAACCGGCAAGTGGTTGATACCTTAGCCACCTAATGGAGGGTGGGATGCCCATTAACCGGCAAGTGGTTTATATCTTAGCCACCTTAATTAAGGGTGAGATATCCATTAACTGACAGGGTTAATACCTTGGCCACCTAAATGGAGGGTGAGATGTCTATTAGCCATTATTGAGGGGTTGGTACCTTGGCCAGCTTGATGAAGGCTGTGATGTTCATCTACCTATAAAGGGGTCTTGATCACCCTGTAGGGAGGTGCCAAACCTTGGATTCTAAGCACTTGTTGCTTGGTCTATGATGATGGTCTCCTTCTACTTATGTACTTTGTTCTATATAACCATGTTTTACTTTAAAGCTTCATTCATATATGACATATTGCTATTATTCTATCCCTTTCCTATGATGTTGCATTTTGACTATGTTGCCTACTTCTTGTTGCATTGCATCGTACATACTTATTATATTCAAATGTACTAACACATACTCTATGCCTATATGATATTACCATGTAGGAATTGGAACTCCATTTGGTCATCATCCTTCTCCACGTGGCTAGTGGCTTCCATAGAAGCTAGTTCGTGAGTCCTCGTGTCCAAGGGAAATATATATGTTCTTATGCTATATATTGAAGATTATCTTTTCTTTTGGTATATTTTAACTATGAGGGTAAGTCTGATTGCTTTTCTTGGCCCCCGCTAAGTTCTATGTTAGAGTTATTGTTGGACAAATATGTATTATGCTTGAGCTTTGAATCACTTATGTTATTTAAACTATTTAAGTATAAGCCTCTCTCCCATAGTCCCCAATTTCCCCTTGTTTATGTTTCTTATGATGAACTCTCATGCTTCTGCGACCAAGGATGTGTGATGATATGCTTTAAGGCTTGTCTGGTGTTCCTTTGAGTTCCCCATTCGCCGGTCACGTCTAGGTCCTAGGCTTGGGTCGTGACAGAAAGCCTTTCTACAGTCTGTATTTTGACCTACGACCCGTGGTTGAACTCGTAGAGCCCTTCCACACTTAGCTATTTTCTTACTTTTGTTAGTTTATCTACGAAGGGTTTTGATGGGATGTATAATGATCTATGGATCATCCTGTTAATTAGGTCACTTTCTAGTAAACTCTAAATTTCTTTATGTCTAAGACTCTCATCCATGAACCTATCTACGAGCCATCACTATTTTTACGACCCATTATTGGTTGCGTCTGTTACCTAACACTTGGTAACCTTTTCCTTTCCTGCATTTCATGTTTAAGTACAGATGAGTGTGTAACTTACACTCATTTTTTACTCTTTTCATATGATTTTGTGTTTTTAATTTCATAGCTTAAGGTTAATTAAGCTTGAATGTTATATATTTAAGGTACATAAGATGTAAATAGAGCTTTGCTAAGAAGAATTGAGATTGGAGCTTAATTGGGGTAAAAAGGAGTTCAATTTGAGAAAGTATGTACCAGGCGACAATTACTCTCTGTGACTATGACCTTTAATCCTGCGAATGCAGAGTAAAGTAAACATGAATGTACTATCTCCAGGCACATAGCCGGAGCATAGGAAGATAGTTATCCGTGATCACAGAATGCTTTGGCACAGACATAAAGTGTTAACTTTAGTTGACCTCAATGAATATGGTCAAAGCGACATGAACGTTGAGTACTTTATGACTAGCTATAGGGCAGATTTGGAATTTCACCATTCTAGTCCTGCAAACTCTATACACATACTCTTAGCCTTATTTCTGGGTTCATTCATGATTCTCCATTCCTTCATCAGTGTTTATATAATTGTAGATAGCAGAAAACACCTTATTGTAGTTTTTGAGTTTTGGGTGAGGATTTAGAGAAAGTTTTCTGCAATATCTTGAGTGCATTGGAGAGTGTGAGCTTCTCTTATAAATTTTTTCACTCAATCTTTCCTTCCTTATTCTTGAATGCATAAATTGTAGATTTAACTGAGTTTCCATGTTAATTTATTTAGGAGTGTTGATTTATTTTATTGCTTTCATGCCTAGTTGATTATTTACTTACAAATCAAGTGGGTTTCTCCCCAAATTGCTTTGATATACAATTGATTTATGGGTTCATGCTTACCTTCACGTTTGACATATGATTTGAGGTCAGGAAGTTGAATCTAGTTTATATCTTCAATTATTGCATAAAAATATGTACTTAAAATGGAGGTTTTATGTTATTGTCATGGGTTTATCTGTTGAGTGCCGTAAAACTGTAATGACCTGGTTGGTCTTTTTTGACATTATCTATGAAAATTACTACTTTACCTTTTTGAAGGTTTCTTTGGACTATTTTGAACTTTTTGAATGGCTGAAAATGGAATCTTGAGTTTTATAAGTTGAAAATATGAATTTTGGCATTTTGAAGGCCTAAGTTGTTGAAAAGTGAGTTTTTGTGTCTTTCTTAGTTTCAGAGGCCAGATCGAGGATCAGCGGATTCCATTATATGTAGAATGCCAAAACTTAACTATGAGAAGTTATATTGCTGAATTTGGAGTCAAATATGAGATTTTTAGGCCTAAAGTTGTGATTTTAGTCATTTTCAAATCAAATTTTGAATTTGGTCAACATTCAGAGTTCAGAAGCTCAAATTGGAATTCCGATAGTTCCGTCAGTTCTGGATGGTAAAACTAACGCTAGAAATGATCTCAAAATAAATTTTAAAATTGATGAGGGAAGTTTTGGTATTTTGAATTTTCAAGTAGTTTTATCAATACCCGTTGGTAAATGTGGGGAGGATTCCATGAAACTAATTTTCGATGATTCGTTGAGCCTGTATGGCTATTTCTATTATAGATATATATTTTGTTTATGAAATTCAGAGTTTGGATGAGTTTTGGGAGTCCATTCTGATGGGGAAATTGGAATTGGCATTTTGTTGCTGATATTTGGTGCAGACAGACTTCTTCTCTGCCTTCGTGGAGAAGCCCCCACGTTCGCGGAGGTGTGGGTCTGTTGAGCTCCATGTTCGAGGGCTATCTCCCGCATTTGTAGGATGGGTTCAGCAATTGCAGAGTAGTTTTTATTAATGAATAGTTTTAAACTAGTAAAACACCATTTTTAATCTATTTTTGAACATCCAAGCTTTGTGGGGCAATTTTGAAGAAGGGTTTTCAATGATTCTTGTCGAATAAGTATTTCTAACACTAAACTAATCATTTTCTATGAATTTTATCTTTATTTTGTCTATAATTTCAGGAAATTAAACACCCAAAAAATGGGGATTTTTATACTATGTTTTCCAAACTTTAAATATTGATTTCTCATTCAAGTTATGCTTGAGTTTTTATGGATTTTCATTCGTGAACTCCATTTTTCATGTGGAACTTTGTGTTAAAGTCATTTTTCAGATTCATGTTAATATTGAATTTTGGCCCAAAATTCGACCATTTTGTCCCTAACCTTAATTATGTCAATATGAATATCAAAATGCTTCTCTTGATAAGTAGTATCTAATGTTGGTAGTGGTTGATCGAATTAGGGGATAGAATTGAGGACTTGATTGATTGAAAGCTTGTCCGAGTGAGGTTTCAACATCGAGGTAGGTTTGGCTAACCTATTGGGACTAGATTTGAGTTATTTATCTTGTTCATGTTATAATTGTGATATTTAGATGGATAATTGTGCAATTGAGTTGATTTGTTGAAATTATGATTGAAAATTGATTTTAGTAGAGCTGAACTGTTGTGTAATTTTGATTCTGTTGATGATATGAGATGGATTATGATGAAATGATAAGGACTTGAGATAGAAAGTGACTAAATGATACTTATCAAAACTATTGGGACATGTGAGGTCTGGTGTGATTGATATAATTGTATGATTAGGACGAGTTAGGTCTGGTATCATTATTATATTTGTATATTTGTGATGAGTTTGGTCCGGTATTAATGTCATACTTGCATATTTGGATGCGTTAGGTCTGGTAATATTGATATTCCTGCATACTTCGGATGAGTAAGGTCCGATTTAATTGATACTCTTGGTTATTGATATAATTATGATGATCTAAAGTAGGATGATAATTTGAGTATTAGTTGTGACACTTGATATTGCGACCCAAGCCTAGGGCCTAGACGTAACACGACACATGGGGAACCCAAAGGGACCCAAGCAAGCCTGTTAATATATCATTACACATCCTTGGGCACAGAAGCAATAAAATACAACAAGAGATAGTAAATAGGAACAACGGGGCTAAGGGAAAACTTCCATATCACAAATATCAAGAGTCAAGATAGAGTCAAAGCTCTAGCATAGTCCAAAACATGTCCAACAATACCTCTAAAACTTAGATACTTAGTGGGGGCCAACACAAGCTACCGGGCTCACACTCATAGTCAACATATACATAAAATGAGATAGTCATTAAATATAGTATTAGATCATAAACATCGTCTCCAAAATGGAGAACTCGCCAAAGAGCTTGAGAGAACTCGTACTAGCCACATGGACGAGGATGATCAAGTAGGCTTTCGGTTCCTATATAGTGACATCATGTAGGCATATAGTATGCGTTAGTACGTTTATATGTACTAAGTGTGTAGGATGCAAAGCAACAAATGATAAGTAACATAATCGAAATGCATAAGCATAGGCAAAGAGTAGCATATAACAATATTGCATGCATGTGAGATGCTATGTAATAAATCATGCTTGTATAGAACATAATACATGTGCAAGAAGAGACAACTATCATATTGGTGGATCATTGCACCCTACCACCCTTGGTGATTGAGGTACCAACCCAATCAATTGGTTGGCGAATCGTTTTACCCTACCACCCTTGGTGACCGAGGTATAAACCACACTGCATGGTTGTCAAGGTACAAAACCCTGACATGATTGGTGGATCATCAAACCTTACCACCCTTGATGACCAAGGTACAAAACCCTAACATGGTTATCAAGCTACAAACCCCTCGACATAGTTACACGACCTGCAACCCCCGAGTGGGGCATGGTTACATTCCATCACTATATAGAAGAAAACATTATATATACATTCATTTCATCATCATACAGTCATTTAACTCATCAGACATGCATTAGACCTTCATTTCCTTAAGAAATCATAATTTGAATACTTTATCAAACACTTGGCGAGGGTATAGTGCTCGTGGAATATCATGTAATTCAAGAGTGAAATCAGATTATTATTTGACCACAAGCAAGTGGCAAGGTTATGGCATTCTGATACTACTTGATCATGGGCAGGTGACAGGTTGTGGCATTCTGATACTACTTGACCACGGGCAAGTGGTAAAAATTTGGCATCATATTATTACTTGACAACAAGCAGGTGGAAAGGTTATGGCATTCTAATACTACTTGACCATGGGCAGGTGGCAAGGACTTGGCATTCTGATAATCCTTGACCACGGGCAAGTGGCAAGGTTGTAACATTCTGATATTATTTGATCACGGGCAAGTGGCAATGTTGTGACACTCTTGGTATTTTGATTTAATGAGTTATGCATTATATTTCACATTGTGGTATATGGCATCACATATTCTTGAGGATATATTAGTTCATTATTATTATATATATTACGTCTTGTGTTAATCTTTATGGATGTAGGGATAGGGTTCTTTATTGCTGCATATTTGTTTCGATTTCATTTACCTAGTCGATTGAATGTACTGGGTACATTTTGGTATACTCACCCTTACTTTGTTTCATCCCTACAGATTGAGCAGAAGGACTTGTATTGGGTGCTTGATTCACTCTCTTGGACTTTTCTACATCCATCCTAATTTTATCAACAAGGCTCATACTTCAAGTCACTGTAGATACTTGGGATTTCCTTTATTTCATTTTCAGAATTGTATCGGATTCTATGAGACAACCTTGTATTTAATTTGAAACATGTGTATTTACACTTCTGTATTGCTTTAGATGCTTTTGTTCTCATGACTCCAGATTTTGGGAGATTGGTTATGTTATGTTGAGATGGTTTCCACTTTATTTCCTTTTCGTTTCATTGCGATCCATTTTGGGTCATGTCAAGTTTGGTATTAGAGCTCTAGGTTTGTTGAGCTCATGAGTCAAGAGTATGGTTTCTAGTAAAATATCATAGATCAATATATAAATGTCCACACCCATCTTTGTAAGGCTACGTGATGCTTAATAGTAATATTTTTCACATTTTGCTTCTATTCGTGTGTTTCTTCATATCACTTGTTTGAAAATACGTAATCTATTCCTTCTGTGTAGATGTCGATTACTTTATCCTGGTGCATAGTGGAAGAGCCCTAGTCAGCCGATATGACTCCAACTCGAGATTGAGGTAAAGTTTGTGATAAGGCCAGGGGCCAAGAGATTCCTAGAGGGGAAGCACCATCGAGGGGGCATACCTGATCAATTTCTCCAGATCCTACTACAGTGCTAGAGGGGTCTACTAATTCTATTCCACCACCTTTAACTCCATCCCCTACATCATCAGTTTAGGAGCTACTTATGCAGTTATTGGCTAGATTAGAGGGAGCTCCTCCAGCTCCCTGATAGCATATCCATTTCTACTAGAGCAGTTGGTCCTTCTAGTGCTCCACCTGAGCTAACTATGATTCAACTGGATCCTTCTTCATCTCCAGCAGACCCTCCTTTACCATTAATGGGTGAGATCTTCAAATAGATCCAATCACCACCCTTACATTCATGTTCCCTACCACTCACACCAGCATTGGACGTTTGACGACTTTGGGCTGTTTCATCCTTTCTCTAACGAATCTCACCTTCGGCATAGCATCCATAACCAAATCTGGACCAAACAAATCTATTCCTCTAACTTCAAACCACCCAACTTGGGACGTATAACGTCTACCATTGAGAGCCTCAAAAGGAGTCATACCAATACTAGAATGATAATTATTGTTATACACAAATTCAATCCATGGAAGATGATTATCCCAACTACCCTTAAGCTCCTTTGCACAAATCCTAACCATGTCTTTAATTGTTTGGATAGTTCTTTCAGCTTGACCTTCAACTTGAGGATGAAAGTTTATATTAAGCTTTACCTAGGTTCTAAGACCTCTTTGGAAGGACCTCCAAAAGTGAGAAGTGAATTGTGCACCACGGTCCGATATAATGGACAAAGGAACCCCATGAAACCTCGCCTAGTCACGAATGTACAAACAAGCATAATCTTCAGCCCCATATGTAGTCTTAATCAGTAGAAAGTGAGCCGATTTTTTCATCCTATCAACCACAACCCATATGGAATCAAAACCCTATCTAGTCTTGGGCAACCCAACTACAAAATCCATATTAATATCTTCCCACTTCCATGTAGGAATCTCTATGGTTTCGGTTAGGCCACCTGACCTTTGATATTTGACTTTGACTTGTCGGTAACTATGGCAATTGAAAATAAATTTTGCAATGTTTCTCTTCATACCTCCCCACTAATACACCTCTCTCAAATCTCTATTCATTTTAGTAGATCCAGGGTGAATTGAATAAGAAGAACCATGACCGTCATCAAGAATCTTTTCCTTCACGCTATCAAGTCAAGGCACACACAATCTACCTTGCTACCTAAGGGCACTATCTCCCCCTTGGGAGAAAACCTCCTCCCCACCATCTTTGACCAATGCTTTCAATTCCGACAAAGCAGGGTCAAGATCTTTCTTAGCTTTCACCTCCTCAACTAATAATGATTTAGAACCATCAAAAATAGAAGCACCCCCATAATCTTTGTAATGACCCCTAACATTACCCATAAATATGTCTCGAAAGTGCCTAGAATCATAATTTCCATATATATAAAAATCTGAATTTATATTCTTGTTCAGGGCGTCAAAATTAGGGGGAAAAGGGTCTTACCCCGATTTTGGAGGAACCGTATAAAAATTTAAAATCCCAAAATCCAAATACCAACGAGCTTTCCACGCCCCTAGCGCGATGTGCCAAGGGCGCGCACTAGTGTTAAATTTTGCCTAGTCTTGACTTCAGTCAAAAGTCTTGGTCCTAAGTATCCCAAAACATAAAAATGCCTATACTTAGCCATTCTTCACCCATATATCATTCTAAACATTTCCCAATACTCATTCAAACACTTTGCCAATATTTTTTATCTCCTAAATTCAAGTCTACAAACCCTCTCCGGATCTAAGGATTTTCTCTCAAGCATCAAGTCTCCATCTCCAAAGATAAGGTATGTGGGTTTCTTTCATGGGTTCATTTCACCCATGATGCCCAAGACTCCTTTTATCCTAATTTGAATGATTTAAAGATAATTTACTCATGGATATTATTTATTATGAAAATCACTGCATACTATGTTGGACTTATGAAATTATGACTGTTTTACTATGTTTTGAGCTATGAATCTAAGGTCTATGATGAGAATTGATGAAGGTCCTTGGTGTATATTGTTTGAGGGTGTTACCAAGTATCTACTAATGATTTTACGCTGGTTTTCTAGCATAATTTTGCTCTTGAATTGCATGGTTTTACACTAGCATTACACACCCTCAAAGTCTTTGATAAAATATTCGGTTATGGATTCTTGAGACATTGAAGGTCCAATGTATGTCTTATGAGTTGAATTACTAATGATGAGATGATGATGAAATGATGATGACATGATGATGAAGGAATGTATGTGTATGATGATTAAAGGAGTGTAAATATATATAAAATATCTCTATATAATGTTGGGGATGACCAAGCCAAATTTGGGGGGTTGTAGCCCCAGGTAGCCTATCACGGGGTATGTACCTTGGTCGCCTAGATTGGGGGGTGGTAGGCCTGGGTAACCTTGTTGGGGGTTGGTACCCATTAACCTTGATGAGGGGTTTGTGCTCTATCAACCTTGATGGGGGGTTTGTACTCCGTCAACCTCGGTGGGGGTTTGTACTCTATCAACCTCATGAAGGGGTTCGTACCTCATGCACCTATCCAAGGGGTGGTAGGCCTTGGCTTGCACTATAGTGGTCACTCCTTAAACGTTTTACTTCAATCATTATTCATACATGCCATATTGCTAGTATGTTATTGATTACTTATGATTATGCATTTTGCCTATGATACCTACCTCTTGTTGCATTACATCTTACATATTTAGTACATTCAAATGTACTACGCATACATTATGCCTATATGATGTCACCATGTAGGAATCGTTATACCACTTGATCCTCTTCCATGTTGCTAGTATGACTTCTATTAAGCTTGTTGGTGAGTTCTCCATGCCGAAGACGTTACCTATGATCTATTGTTATGTATTAAGACTTTCTCTTTTTGACTTATGTATTGACTATGAGGGTGATCCCGGTTGCTTTTTCTTAGTCCCTGCTCTTACCTATCTAGTAGAGGTGTTGGTGGACATGTTATGTATCTACGCTATGATCTTGACTCTATTGACTCTTGACGTTTATGATATGGAAGTTTATTCTTATTCTTAATTCCCCCTTGTTTACATTTATCTCTTATTATTATTCTAATTGCTTCCGCGACTAAGGATGTGTAATGATATGCTATGAGGCTTGTTTGGGGTTCCATCGGGTTCCCCATTTGCTAGTCTCATCTAAGCCATAAGATTGGGTCTTGAAAAAAGTGGTATTAGAACCCTAGGTTGATAGATCCTCGGATTCCATCACACCTTGTTGATTAGACTCGTATTCATGGTTGTGTTGTGCACCATAAAAATGAGTAGGAGGCTATGAGACGTTTTAGGAAATGTTTCCCTTTTTTATGTTCTAAGTCATTCTATAGAGTGGAAATAATATTTCTCCCCAACAATTATTCTTTGTTATGCTAGATCATGCCTTGTACAAACGGAAGACGAGCCTGCATGCCCGAGAAGCAACCAGCCAATGGAGAGCTTATGGATGCATTCACCTTGCTTGCACAAGTGGTGGCTATTCAAGAAAACCAAGGGGCCCAAGCCCCTTATGCTCCTACACTGGCCTCTCGGGTAAGAGAGTTCATGAGAATAAATCTGCCAGAATTCCACAGGTCAAAGGTGAGTGAGGACCCCCAAGAGTTCATTGGTGTGGTCTGCAAAATTTTGTCCATCATGGGTGTGAGGCCAGAAAATAAGGCGGAGTTGGTGGCCTACCAACTCAAAAGGGATAGCACAAATATTGTACAAGTAATGAAGGAGGAAAAGGGAGTCAACTATTCAGTGCTTTGGGAGGAGTTCAAGGTGGCATTCCTTGAAAGGTTCTTCCCCCTTGAACTTATAGAAGCTAAGTTGGTGGAATTTATGAATTTGAGACAAGAGTCCATGAGTGTGAGGGAGTATTCCGTCAATTTCATCCAACTTTAAAAGTTTGCTCCTCACTTGATTGTCGACTCAAGGTCTAGAATGACCAAATTTGTTATGGGTGTCTTTGACTTGGTTAGTGAAGAATGCTGGTCCTCTATGTTGATTAGTAACATGGACTTATCACGTTTGATGACCTATTCCGAACAAATTGAAGAGGACAAAATTGAGGAAGAGAAGGGGGCATAAGGCCAAGTGGGCCCGTTTTGAGGATAAGTTCCAAAGGAGTGGTCGGTTCCAATAAGGCCAAAGGCCTACTCATGCATTTGATAACAGAACTTCAAATGCTCTTAC
>JAOTQR010149311.1:4322-19418 GCA_025774065.1 Solanum ossicruentum
CCTTAACACGATCATCTCCAGTATCAACATCCTTGATCTCAACTATCTCCTCTCGAACATCATCATCATCTACCAACGGGGAGGATTAATGTTACTCTTCCCACCATGAGTGGTAACTGCCATGCACTGGCCTTTATTCTTTGGATTTTAAACTGTGTTGCTAGGTAGTGTACCACTTTGATGTTGGTTAAATTGAGTTGATACTTGACCCAATTTTTGCTCTAGCTATTTGATAGTAGCATAATGAGACTCGATCTTTTAATTAATGGTGGAGATGTCAGATTTCATCCCCTTCAAGATCTTATCTTGTGTCTCAGCCTTCTCCAGTAGATGGTCAAATATCTCTTCAACATTAGAACTACTAGCACCGATATCACGATTGTGTGGTGGCATATAAAGACCATTTTTGTAGCCATCTCTATGACCCCAATCTACATCTCTATCCTAGAACCTATTCCTGTCATAGTAACCTTCACAGTTGTTGCTGAAAGCGCCACTCTGTTATAGTTTTGACCTTGGTTTCCTTGACCTTGGCACTAATAGTCCTAATTAGACCCTTGGGAGTTTCTCTGAAAACCCCCCGTCTAATAAAAAATGAAGCAAATGTCCTCCTCATAGTAAGGATCCTCGTATATGGGTGCTTGTGGAGGCTGATAAACAACTAATTAATTGTTCCTAATTCTGGTTCATCATCACCTCTATGCTGGTACAAACCTGGAGAAGCTCTTGTATTATCTCCTCATTTATTTTAGCTTGTTCCGAACCAATACTGACAGCGCACGAGCTTTTGGTAGATGACCTGTCTCTTTACCCCCATGCATGATTTGTCTTACCAATTTTTCTATCTCTTTACCACCATGCATGATTTGTCTTGACCACCTTTTCATTTTCTCAGTGATCCTTGCAAATGGTTGATCTAAAAACATGCCCTCCATGATGATACTAATATATGCTTGGCTATTCTCGTCCATGGCATGGTAGGAGATCTCCACCAAGGCATCAACAACAATTTTGTGGTCTGGGACACTCCTTAAGCACTTTGTGAATCACCCCCATGTAGTATTGATCGAGTTACCATGAAGCTGCTCAAAGTTGTTAATTTAATCTTTCAACTTGAGCTTCTTCGATCTTGGGAAGTACTTCTCCTAAAAGGTCTTCTACAACTCAGACTAACTGGTCATCGAACTCTGCAGGAGCTCGAATATCCATACCGCTACATTCCTAGTTAGTCACGAAGTCCCACAATATTCATAGATAGATTCTGTGTTCCCATTATATCTTACAGACAAACGCAACATTGTGTAGATAACTATGCCAATCCTGTAATGGTAGGCCTGTGAATAACCCACGGTTTTGTAGCATCTGAAGCAACCCACTCGAAACCACGATCTTTGTGTCAGCCGATAATGGCGGTAACACAATGGCTCCAGTAACATCAATACCTATAGAGTTCAACCACTATTGGTTCCACTGATAAGCTTCGACATTAAAGTCCTGCGGTTGTGGATTAATTTCCTCAAGAAGAGGTGGGTTGTCATTATTCTCTTTCTCATTCTCATTTTTTTAGAGATACATTCGCCGCCTTGTTTGCATTATCTTGGGCTATCCTTCTTAGTCTTTTCTGGATCTATGGGTCAAACGAAGTCAAGTGAATGCCTCAATTTCATGTATTGGCATACACTACACTTGTACGCTAAAATGAAACAAAAATAGTAAAAAGCATAAAATGAGAGAAATAAGGATTAATTTCCAAACTACTTGAACTAAACAAGTCTAGCCGTCTTCCCCGACAACGGGGCCAAATCTTGATGTTGCCTAAGCTAATCTCCTTTTTAAGGCCGCTAAAACAATTATTGTCAAGATATATAACCTAACCAAGGTTAGGGTCGAATCCATAGGGAATATGGTAGACTTAAGAGAATTCAAGGTAATTCGGGTTAATTAACCAACTTATCTCCCCGAGGGGGGGGGGTTGTGAAACCTATGAAAAGTAATCCTAAATAAAGACAAGTGTTAAATTAGTATGAAAAGTAACTAAGGTATTATGTTCACCATGATTCCCTAACTCGGTATTACCAAATAATATAATTCCTTTTCCAGTGTGTAGCATGCAGAACAGTAAGTTAAGTTCACCAAGCCCTTTGACCCGGGCGAGAGGTGAATTTCATTACATGATTTGGTCTATCCAAGCAGTGTGACATTACTAACTCTTACCTATTGTTCCAGTACAATCTCCCATTGGCCTAGTGTGGTTGATGAGACAAGAAACATCAATCGAATCCTATTATTTAATCTCTTTTTGTATTCATTACTACCTTGATCTAGTCAGTAACAATAGACAAGTTCTAAAGTTGTCTACCATTAAAAAGCATTCAATATGAAGAGAATTAATTAATACTTGTATGCACACTTGTCAAGAATTATGAATTATCCGATTTTACCTTATTAGTTCTTCATGGTTCCCAAAACTCTAGTTGTAGATTTAGCTACTCATGAGAAGTGTAAATGCAAAACATGAATTTGAACAACATAATTGAGCACTTACACGACAAAATTAAGTACATGGAATTCAAACTCTTCACGAAGAATCACAAGATTGAGATCAAAAGACAAAATAAAGTTTTACAATTGTTTCTCTCAAGTTCTCTGCTCCTCTATAATGTTCTGTAAGTAAGTTCCTCCCTGTTTCTCCTTGATTAGGAGAATTGGGTTGGCTACGGGAGCATCTACGGGCCGTATAAGGTTTTATGGCTCGTAGTTGGGCTTTCGTGGATTATTTCTTCAAATCTGGGCCTGACTTCCATGACACCTTTCTATGACCCATATAAAGTTCTACGGCCTTAGAGGGTTTTATCTGATGACTTTTCAGCAACTCCCCACTTTTTGATCCTCATAGCATGATTCTAAGTCTATGGCTCGTAAAATCTTTTGTAGCTTGTCTGCATGTTCATAGACTTAACTTTAGAAAATCACCCTTCACGCAAATTGTATACAAAACTAGCTTTATGGCCATAGAATTCTCTATGGCCCTTAAAGGGTCTCATAAAACTTCTACTTCAGCAAATTCTGCACACTTTGCCTAAAAGTTATGCCAATCCTGTAATCTTGCAAAACAAATATAAAAACACATCAAATCTACTAACAACACATTGACAACATACAAAATTTTAAGTTTTAAGAATCAAAAGTGCTATATTTTGACAGCATGTCGGTAACTCATCGTCTCAAAGTTCAAAAATCTTGGTTTCTAGCACATCAATATAAGAACATCTTTTGTGGGCCATAAGTAAGATGATGGGCCATCTAGTAACTCGTCATTCAATATCCAGAAAAGTTGATTTTTGAGTCATCAAGCTACAAAACATGATCTATGGGTCATGGAATGGTGTATGTTCCATAGACTATCTCATACATGAGCCTCAGACTTAGAAAAATTACACTAAGTCATATGGGCACCTAAGGCCTCATCTACTGGCCGTAGATTACTTTACGGGATGTAGATGGCCCTTTTTGGTTTCTTCCAGTGACTTTTCTGAATCATTTTTTTCAATTTTCTCTGGATATCTACTTAGACTAGGTAGGATGAATTGGGGGGTATCACGATTCATAACTAGGACTCCAATATTCAAATAGGTCACAATCAGTCATGCAATCAATCACATAAGCAATTAAGGAAGTATATCGGACTCTAAGGCTCTATAGTCATTCAAACTCAAAATAGAAGGGAACTCAAAGAATAGGAATTAATCATTACCATCAAATCTCTCACCATCAAACTGACTAATTGGGGATCTACATCGCCTCCCATAGAATGTCTCATATGAGGCCATCTGAATACTCGAATGAAAACTATTGTTGTAGGCAAACTCAATCAGAGGCAAATGATCATTCTAATTACCTTTGAATTCAATGATATAGACTCTCAAAATATCTTCCAAAGTCTGAATAGTGCACTCTTCCTGGCTATCACACTGTGGATGGAAATCAGTGCTAAGATTCTCCTTCGAACCTAAGCCTTTTTGGAAGAATCTCCAAAATTGAGCAGCAAATTGGGATTTTTTTTTAGAGATAATAGACATAGGGTCCCCATGAAATCTAATAATCTATCTTATGTACATTCGGACATAATCCTCTATAGTGTATGTCGTCTTCACAGCCAAAATGTACATAAATTTTTTCATTCTATCAACTATCACCTAAATTGAATCATGCTGTTTGTAGGACCTCGCTAAGCCTATGAACAAGTCCATATTAATCTGAGTTTCTCCACATGACCTTTGATGCTCGACTTTGACTTGTTCGCAATTCGAGCACTTGGAAACTAACTCAGCAATGCCCCTCTTCATTCCACTCCACTAGTAGACGTTTAAGTCATGGTACATCTTAGTTGAGCCTAGATAGATAGAATATCTAGAGTTATGGGCTTCTGCTATGATCCTTTTATAAATACCATCGACTTCCAAAACATACAATCTGCCTTGATATCTCAATACTCCATCCCCCCCTTGGTAAATCCATCACCCTTTGGCTGTGCATATCCTTTTTCAATTGCAACAAGATGTGATCTTATTCTTGCTTTTCCTTCAGCTCCACTACTAAAGATAGTGCAAACTCATTGTGCATAAGAACTCCACCTTCACCAGATTCATGTAGTTGAACTCTCAACCATGCCAATCTACGGACCTCTTTAGATAACTCTTTCTTTTCTTTCTCCACATGAGTGGTTCTTTCCATAGACAACCTGCTAAGAGCATCATCAACCGTATTAGCTTTACCTGGGTGGTAGTGGATGTTCATATCATAGTCCTTCAGTAACTCAAGCCATCTCCTCTGCCTCAAGTTAAGCTCTTTTTGGTTGAAGACATATTACAGGCTTTTATGATCTGTGAATACATCAACATGTGCTCCATATAAGTAGTGGTGCATATCTTGAGAGCAAACACCACCGCTACCAATTCCAAGTCGTATGTCAGAGAATTCCTCTTGTGCACCTTGAGTTACCTATAAGCATAAGAACCAATTTTACCCTTCTACATTAATATGCATCCCAATCTGACTCTCGATGAATCACCATAAATGATAAATCCATCAATTTCTTCAGGCAAGGTCAACACTGGGGAAATAGTCAACCTTATCTTTTCAACTCTTGGAAACTCCTCTCATATTTATCGGACCATTGAAGCTTGATCTTGTTTTGAGTTAATCTAGTCAATGGTGCAAATATGGAGGAGAACCCATCAAAAGTCTATGGTAGTAGCCTGCCAACCCCAAGAAACTTCTGATGTTAGTCGGAGCGGTTGGTCTAGGCTAGTTTTTAATCGCTTTGATCTTTTGCATATCTACTCATATAGCATAACCCTAAACTATATGCCCTTGGACTACCACAAATTTGAGTCAAAACTCTCACTTCAAAAGTTTCGCATACAACTCATTATCCTTTAGCATTTACACAGCGATTTTGAGGTGATTAGCATACTCCTCCTCATCTCAAGAATACACCAGAATGTTATCAATAAACAAGGTACTACCTGAATACTTTGTTCATAAGTCCATGAAGGTTGCAGGTGCATTTTTCAACCCGAAGGACGTGACCAAGAACTCAAAATGACCATATTGGGTTCGACAAGTATCTTCGGGATGTCACATTCTTTTATTTTCAATTAGTGATAGCCTGATCTCAGGTCTATCTTGGAGAAAACAATAACACCCTGAAGTTGGTCTAATAAGTCATCTATCCTTGGGAGGGGGTACATATTATTGACTATTATCTTATTCAATTGGCGATAATCAATTCACATTCTGAGTGAATCATCCTTCTTTCTCATGAAGAGAATCGGAGCACCCTATGGATAAACTCTCGGCCTTATGAAGCCCGTCTCTATCAAATCTTTCAACTCTTTAAACTTAGTCAAGGCCATTCTATACGGAGAAATAGAAATAGGTTGGGTGTCCGAAAGAATATCAATCATGAAATCAATCCCCCTATCAAAAGGTACTCTAGGTAGATCCTCAGGAACCATTTCAAGAAATTCATTCATAATCTGAACAGACTCAAGGGTAGGAGGCTCAACATCGTTAGACTTAACTCGCACGAGGTGATAGATACATCCCTTTGAGATTAACTTTCTGGCCTTAAGGTAGGAAATAAATTTACCCTTAGGTGCAATAGAATTACCCTTCCACACTATGACAAGCTCATTCGAAAACTGGAATTTGACAGTTTGAGTTCTATAATCGATAGAGGTATAATAGGCATGAAGCTAGTCCAGGACAATAATTACATCAAAGTTCATCTCTAACTCAATCAAATAAGCAAGAGTATCCCTATGATGGATGGAAACAATGCAATCTCTATAAATTTTCTCAGTTAGAATAAACTCACCAATAGGAGTAAATAGAAAATTTCTCAAGGAAGCACTCGAAAAGGATCTCAAATCTACTACCTACGTGTGGTATTACAAAATACAGAGTTGCAGCCAAATCAAGCAAAGCATAACAATTAAAGGTAAAAACTCAAAGCATACCTATCACCATATTTGGTACAACTTCTTGGTCTTGTCAATCTCCCATCACATACAAATAGTTTGTTCCACCGGCTACTCCTGGTCTGGGCCTTATTGTTCCATAATAGACACTCCCACTGAAAATAACCCATATGGCCATACTTATACAACCATTCCCTCCCTCTTTACACTCCCCCATATGCATCCTACCATATTTTCAACAAGATGGCTTCCCTTTTGAGCTAAAGGTCACATTGTCCTGTGACTGAGAGTCCCGTACTCTAAATTCTGCTGAGCTTGGGACTTCTATTCATTCCTGTTGTTCTAACTAGTGCACTAGCTGAAGATGGTGGATGACTTATAGATCTCTACTGGAAATAGGAGCGGTATCCCTTACTCTACTTAGGCTGGTTCGTCTTAAGCCCAACTGACTTAGCCTTCTTGCTCATATGGTCCTTTTTATCCTTCTTCTTATCCTCTTCAAGTTGTTGTACATAGACCATAAGCCTAGAGATTTCCATACCTGGAATCAACAATTTTGCCTTACACTCTTTCTTCACATGCTACCCAAGCTAGATATGAACTTCCTCATCCTTGCCCTAATGTCCTAGACCATCTATGGAGCATATCTGGATATGGATGAACTTAAGGCTATACTTTTAAATAGCTAATGCCTCCTGCTTCAAGTTCACAAACTCTTCAGTCTTCGCCTACCTTAACTCCTAGGGAAAGAAGTGATCAAGGAAGGCACTCTCAAATTCACTCCAGTCAGCAGGCTCGGCATGCTCACCTCGAACCTCTTCCCACTAGTTATACCAAACATTTTTTACATCCTTAAGTTGATAAGAGACAAATTCAACTCCTTCAATCCCAGTTGTATGCCTGACTTTCAGGAATTTTCAAATTTCATCAATGAAGTTTTGGGGTTCTTTCTCAACCATTGACCCTAAGGAATGGTGGTTTCATCCTCAGAAATCCCCTAAGCCTGATTGCAACGATTGGCTCTTGGAAGCTAGAACTATAGGTCTGTGAACTCTGATTCCTATTCTGGGCGACTACCAACTGGCTGAACCTAGTGATAGCTCCTTTGAAATTAGCCTCTATAGTAGGAGCAGGTGGAGCAGTAGTTGCTTATAGGACTCTGATGGCTCTAGCTGGTTGACCTTGACCCCTCGTCTCCATCTGAGTAGGCACATCTAAAGGGGGATTCTCAGTATTTCCTATTGGGGTATCTCTTTAGGTGGCAATATGTTAGGAGGCATGATATGCCAATGTATAACACAAGAATTAGAAAAGAGCTTTGATAGAGTTAAACTCTATCACACTAACACAGAATACAAAAGAAGGGTAACCATTCCTAATGTCCCATAGCCTCTTGCTTACAAAATGTGGTGCACAACACACCCATAATCAAGACTCTAGTAGACATGGCTTCAAAGACTCACTAGGACACTCAAACTCTTAATTTTGATACCAAGTCTTTCATGCCCCAAGAGGGTACCATTAGCATGACTAACACTAAAAGAACTACTGTTGATTCCCTAAGAGAACCATCTGGCCTGATCATGACATCATCCTCGACAGCGGAAGAATACTCAAGAAAAAAATCAAACAAATAAATAAAACTCTTATATAATGATAATTTCCAATGCTCAAGTTTGGAAATAAATGACAATCAACAATCCTCTATTCAATATCTATGAAGCCTCTATCTGACAATCTAGATGGTACCATGATAGGACATGGCTACCCCAAATAAAAGAAATAAAAATACTCAATAAAAACACAAAAAAATGCTCATTCGAATAGCAAGGAGGGCTTATCAATCTGGAATAAAAAAGCTGGACCCCAATGGTGTCTGGTTGAAGTCCTCTATCACCTGTATCTATATCATTAATGATGCAGGCCCAAATAGACACTAGTACATATAATATACTGATATATAAGAATGGCTAAAGTAAACAAGTAAAGCTCAAACTCAAAATAATCAACTCAGCTCGGCACTCAACTCCTTATTCATATCTCAACTCAGTGAACAAGCAAAGTTAAAACTATGCTTCGAAGATTGGCTCAGTATGATGCAACTCAGTTTAAATCATGTATGCTCAATCAAGTGTTTCTTGAGAACTTCTCTTAACCGACACAACTCCTACCACCTTTAGTTTGGTGATGTACAATGAAGGCAAAGTTGTTTCCACACTTGTCCTAAACCTGCTATGGTAAGGGACGATAAACTCTCTCTCTTAGATCTAAAGTAAATGTCCATCGTTTTGGGATATGAGTCGGCAGAGTTAACTGCACGACTATCCAACATTGGCAACGTAGTTTATTGGTTAGAATAATTATTTACTTTCTCCCATATCCGTGCTCAATACTCTTCCCAAGATTAAAACATGCTCATGTCAAACAACTAAAAATCATCTCTTTGGATTATCTCGAATCAATTCAACTCAATTACTCAACAACTCAACTAATTATAGCAATCATACATACAATCATGACTCGAACGCAACCTCAAATGATCATATAAACTCCATTCGATCATGCTCATCACATAAAATAATAAGGATTCTCATTAAGTATGAACATAGATAGATAATATGCTTCTCAATCTCAGTTACTACTCAAGCTGCTCAACTCAAATAAACAAGCTGATGATCTCAATTTAGTCATATATATAGACTAATATAGGATAATGCAATTTAGGGTTAACATGTTGCCAAGTATAGGGTATACTACAATACTATATAAGTAGCATTTTAAGTGTCAATTATTTACATATGTTCTTGAGGACTCAAAATAAAAGCATGCAACTTAAAATTTAGAGTCATAGGATTTTCCATACTCAATTCTTATTCGCGAATTCAACTAAAGTAGATGGAAGGGAACATGGACAAACTCAATCCAATGTTTTAGGAAGCCTTACATACCTAGAATTAGTAAAAATGACCAACTCTCTGATGATCCTCAAGCTTGAACTCAAAACCCTCGCGTTTTTCCCTTCTTCAATGCTCCCAAGGTTTATAAGTGTATTATGAGGGATAATAATATACCTAGGGCACAGAAGGGCCAAAAACAAGTCCAAGATATCATAGATTTTAATTAAAAAGGGTAGGATAGGATGAAAATATCCTTCTTAACAACTACCGAGTGGAACCCTGAGACATTATCTACGGGCCATGGATCCACTTATGGGCCATAAGTAATACCTCTAGGTAAAAATGTCCATAATTTGGGTTTCTAGAAATTAGATCTAGGACCTACGAACTATTTTCTACAACTTGTAACATGATCCACAGGCCATCTGTTAACTCAACATTTCAAGGTTAAGAAATCTTGGTTTCTGGAACTTTAATATATGAAACATCTTTTATAGGCCATAAATAAGATGACTGGCCATTTGGAAAATCGTCATTCAATATCCAGAAAAGTTTAATAAGCATGCAGAACGATAAGTTAAGTTTACCAGACTCTTTGATCCAGGAGAGAGAAAAATTTCACTATGTAATTTGATCCATCCCTGCAGTGTGACATTAGTAAACCTTACCAATTGTCCTAGTACAACCTTCTCTTGATCCAATTTGGTCGATTAAACGAGAAACATTAATCAAATCCTGTTAATTAATCTCTTTTTCTATTCATTACTACCTTGATCCAGTCAGTATTACTAGGCAGGTTCTAATGTTGGCCACCGTTATAAAGCATTCAAACCGAAGATAATTAATACATATATGCATACTTTTCAAGAATTATGAATTATTCGGTTTTACCTTGTTAGTTCTTCATGGCTCCTACAACCCTATTTGTGAATTTAGCTACTCATTATCAGTGTAGATGCAAGAATCATGATTTTGAATAACATAATTGAGCACTTACACAATACAATTAAGAACAAGAAATCCAAGCTCCTCACCAAGAATCACAAGATTGAATTAAGAAACACAAAATAATGTTTCACAAGTGTCTCTCAATGACTCTCTAAAGTTCTATACTATTCTCCACTATTTCGGCACAAAAAATAACCTAAAAGACCTATTTATTGTATTTAAAATATAAAATTAAATCCATGGGTCGATAGCTCTACAAACACTTCTACGGGATGCATAATGTTTTACGACCTATAGTCGGGACTTCGTGAATTCCTTTAACAATTTTAGGGATGACTTTATAAAGTTTTACGACCCATGGAGGGTTTTCTCTTATGACTTTTCAGTAACTCCCCACTTTCTGATCCTCAGGGTATGGCACATAGTGTACAACTTGTAGAAACTTTTATAGCTTGTTCATATATTCGTATACTCAACTTCAGAAAATCACCCTTCACTGGATTTTGATACAAAACCAACTTTACAGCCCGTGGAATTTTCCACCACCCATAAAGGTGTCGTAAAACATCATCTTTTGCAATTTATGCACACTTATCCCAAAAATCATGTCAACCCTATAATCCTACAAAATAAATATAAACACAGATCAAATGTACCAACATTACTTTGAGAACACACAAAATTTCATGTTTTAAGCATCAAAAGTGTTGTATTTTGACAGCACATCAGCTGCCTTATCCATTTCACATCCAGAGCAGAATCCATTTCCAATATCACTTTGTTGTAGCCTAGTTAGAGGCACTAGGTTAATCCAAATAAAGCAGCTTCCGACTCATCCTGATTATTTGTACCTACCCCAAATTGAGATGAGTAAGCAAAGATTACATCACCAATGTAGTTTCGGTAAATCCTACCAGCACCCAAGTTACCTAGATTACCCTTTGCACTACCATCTATATTCAATTTGACAATGTATGTTGAGGGAGTCTATCAACACATTTTGGTAATTCTCATTTCATGAACACACCCCTCATTCATCCTGAACAAATCTTTCCAATTGGATAGCCAATTGGTATAAGGATAAGCAACATAGAGGAGGTTGTATATAACTTTAAAAACAATATATTTCACCTGAGTAATGTTAGAGGACTTCCTACTAGCACATCTATTCTTCCACAAGTTTCAACAAATAAAGATAGGAACTATCTAAAAAGGTGGTTTTTGAGCAGCATTGTTACTTTTTAAAGACCACCACCTTATGATCATGCTCTTCAAGGTGGAATAACTCATATCTATTCCAATATGATTAGCAAAGAAGTCCCATATACTCATTGCAAACTATCTAGCTACAAATATATGTTCAATAGTATTCTATCTTAAATCAGTACAACATGAACAACTGGTAAGTTCATGACCAAAATAACGATCTTCTCATTTTTAGGGAGTTCACCTTACAAGGTTGTCCATAACAGAAAAGAACATTTGAATGGGATGAACTTGTTCCAGGTAAGAGAGTTAATAGGAGCTTTTTCACTCTTCATCCTAATGAGGTCCCAAGCTGATGAACAAGAGAACGAACCATACTTAGTATATTTAAACTTACTAACACATACTTTTGCCCTTGTCATCTAATATTGAATACATGTTTAATGAGCTTATGTGCATTCCATGCCCACATACTTAGTATATTTAAACTTACTAACACATACTTTTGCCTACATGATCTAACCATGTAGAGACTGAAGATTACCTTCATCCACCGTACGATGGCTAGATTGGATTTGAGATACTTATTGTGGTGAGTCCTATCTTCCAAGGACAAACTACCATTCCTCCACCTATGATGCTTTTGTTTATGTCATTTACTTTGAGGGTGAGCCTGAGACATGTCATGGCCTCCGTCCTATATTATGATCAGAGGTATTGTTGGACATCTTGTAGACTCTTATACGGATATATGTTTTGTGTTGACATTTGGAGCTTATGATTATGGTTATTATGGATTGATTACGAGCATTATGTTATGAATTTATGCAATGATGTGAAAGATCCTAAGTCCCCTATTACCCTCATAGAGTGAGTCATACTTACATGCCCTTAGTCCTTATGTGCCATGTGTTATGTGAATCCATGATAATTCCTATCCCTATGGCATTCCCATAGTGTGACTTCTATTTCTCGTCCCTTAGAATTATGTGTATACTGTTTCTTATGTACTTTCGAACAGATGATGTGTGAGTAGATGCTATAAGGCTTGTTGAGGGACTCTCGTGTTCCCATTCGCCAAGTTACTCCTAGACCCTGGTCCAGGTCGTGACACCTCGCTCCCTTAAGAGCTTATGTTACCACCTATAGATGAGAAGTTTGAAGAGTGAAGAGTGATGATTATATCTCTATATCTAAAGAAAAGAGTAAAGACTAATTCACCTTAGGTGAAAGTGAAAAGACTTTTTGGCTTTTGTTGATAACAGAGAAAAGACTAATATTCTTTCCCAAAAAAGTAGTAATATTGAAAATTGACATAAAGTTAACGGGCCATAGTTGTACATTTTTATTTGTATATACATATAATTAAAATAATTTAAAATTTAACACACACACACATACACACACACACACACACACACACATATATATATATATATATATATATATATTATTTCGGTATGGTATACAGTATTTCGATAGTTAGTTTTTAAATACCAAATATCATTTTGAATATCAAAAAAATTATAAGTCATACCAAATGTCATAATGACCATACCGTAGTATTCATACCATGCCCACCCCTAGCAACGAGAATAATAGTGACAAAAATGAGAAAGAAAAAGAAGAAAAAATGAAAAAAGAGAGAAAGAAAGAAAACAAGAGAAGAAAAATGGAATAAGAGAGAGAGAAAAAAAGGAGATGATGAGAGAGAAAGAAGTATGCAAAAGAAATAAAGAGAGAGAGAGAATAAAAGATTGAAATATTGTGAATGGAAAAATTTTAAAATTTGAAATTTTTAAAAATGAGAGAAGACGTTTTTAAAATATTAATATATACATCAAAGTTTTGACAAATTATATTTCATCCCTTAATTAGGTTAATCCCTAATTAAAGATGACCTTTGAGCTAAGGGAGAGATGATGAGGTAATGCACCAAAGTGGGTCCTGAGCTTTTGATAGTGGTGATTTGATCAGAGGATGTGACATCAATAATTTTTCATCTCATATGTTTCTTATACTTCAATCAAGGTGATATTGTATTCCTGTATTGTGCATGAGTGTCATGCCCATGTCCTACACTTATGCACCTCACGTTGATTCTATTCATATTGAGTTTCGAGGATGAGAAGTGGTAACTTCATTTAGTGATTTCGATTTTATCTCACAGATCTAAAAGTTTCTAGCCCTATGAATAAACGTGAAGTGACTTGACTTTTGAACTATGTACATTCTATGAACTCAAGATGAGCCTTGAAAGATGAGGAAGATCATATTATATCATGGATGTACTTAGATTGGGTTTTTTGATTGAATCTTGCTAATTATCTTTCATTCTAAGCTCTTTCAATAACCCTTATTTTCAGTTTTGATAGTAATATTGGTGATAGTAGATGAGTGATGGATGATGAGAGAGAGTGAATGTTCTTGATTCTGATAATGTCATTATACTGATTCCATGGTTATAGATGTAGAGGAGGAGCAAGATGAAATCTCAATGTGTACAATCGATAGGTAAGATAACATAGGTGTATCTCTTGGTAAGAGTTAATGCAATTGCAAGTGTAGATGTGCTATGGTAGGCTTGAAGATTCTTAAGTGATGTTGACCTCAAAAGATAATAAAGTGGTTAGAACGATAGGCTTGAATGTGTAATGGTCCTAAAGTAAGTGATTGTAGTAGGCTATTCATGACCTTTTGGGTGAGGGTTTCGAGTATGTATGTTAGAGTGGTGAGAAGGAGTAATATATTTTGTGTGAAAAGTCTTTACAAGGGTATAGAATAGAAATCAGGCAGGTTAGATTTGTATGAGTGTGGTCATTATGGGTAACACAATGTAACTGTAGGTTTAACCTGAACTTGAAGAGAGTACACAACGGATTTAGGCTTTGAAGAGAGCTATAGATTTAAATTAGTGAAGTGTGGCATGAGGATGAGAGCATGATCAAGGGTAGACACCAAGCTTGAAAATCACCAGTCCTATCTCTTGATACGAAGTGCTCCCTATCCTTGTATTAGTCAAACAATCTTCTCTTGAAGTCATGAGGAAAGTTTATTGGAGCATTCGGGATTGTGACCCTTTTCTCATCCTTTGTAAGATGCCTTCTAGTGAGGGATTTCCTTATCTATGAGTTGATATATTCGTTCTTGAGTTTAAAGATTGATCACCCAGAAGTTTGAATGATTCGATTGACTGAGTTTTGATGTTTCATTTATGCCAATATATGATAAAGTTGAAGATAATATTTCTATTCTTGGTCTGAAACGATATGTCCATCCTTGAGTTTGAATAGTTTATTATTTAGAGAGTTTGATTGATTGAATGATTGAGTCCTGATTTTTATTCGTGCTTCGAGTCTATCCCTAATACCCACCATTTGAGGACAAATGATCCCAAGGGGGAGATATTATAATACCTTGAAAATTCCTAAGCTAAGATTTGAATTTTCCCCTTATGCATATGGGATCATACTGTTAAACCCTGAAATTTCCTAAGATTAATTATTAATTGGGATAAATTGTTGGGATTGAAATATGGCCTAAATTTAATCTATTTGAGG
>JAOTQR010149322.1:0-19416 GCA_025774065.1 Solanum ossicruentum
ATCATAGGTACATATGCGGATAGAATTATGGAGTGTTACATATCTGTACTATTATCAATTACTAATATGAAATTATCATGTATGAGATCTCCTCCAAATTAATATATGATTCTACATGAGAACTATATTTTTGTAAGAACTTGGGGAGACACATGTTTTAGCTCCTCATCGAAATGAAACAACAAAGATGTCATTACTTGATTCTAAATTTCTAATCCTTTTTACAGTTAATGTGAGTTTCCGTCAATGCCTCTAATGGTTTTAGTTAATAATTCTGTATTACTAGAACTAAAAATAAAGTGTCTCTTTTCTGTTTTTCCACTTTCAATGTATCGGTAATTTCAAGATAATTTAAAAGAAAAATTGATACAAAGCTCTTAAAAGGTACATGAAAAGAACGAATTATTAACACTAAATCTGCGTGATATGCAAAATCTTAATCTTAAATAAATTTTGCATTCCAAAAGAAAAATATAATGAAATATTTATGAAACTCACATACCATTTACTAAAACCTAACTGATATATTTAACGCCTGGGCGATAACTAAAGGAAAGTGATATAAGCAAAATAAGTGGATGTAATAACCCAGATAACTTACGAAATCGTTGGACCTTGAGAAATCTCGTTTCGGGCAAAATTTGGACCAAGTGTTGTCGCAAGAGAGACCATACGACCTATGTGAGGTCACATGAGCCATATGACCTCAAGTGAGACTACACTTGGCCTCCAATTTTGATTGTTGTCCTTGGTGTCGTGTTACAAGCTAAGTCACACCTCGCTGGCACCCCACATGAGCCATGTGAAACTTCACGGATCATGTGGAGGAGCCGTGGAGTGGCGTAAGCTTGAAAGCCCCATCATTGGGGCTAAGAGAGGTGTCATGCCCAGTCATACGGGTCGTGTAGCATAGGACAGGTCGTGTGGCCCTCCATGAAGCCTCCACAATGAAAATATTCTAAGTATGTAATCACCATCTCATAACTTTTCATAAAATTTCCTAAGTTTGGAGAGATGAGAACACTACGCGGACCATGTGGCTTCACACGGCTCGAGAAAGGTGTCTATTTGGTGGGCTTGTGCGAAAAATTTGAAGTGTTGGTTCAAGACCTAAATGTCCCAAAAACTTTTGAAGCGTTGTTTTACGGTCACTCCACATGGACCATGGACTGCCACATGGGCCTGTTGACTCAAGTCGTGATTTCCGGTGAATTTTTCCTCCGATTCATTAATGACATTTTTGTAAATCCACTTATTTCTATTGGTCTTTTAGGGATTCCAATGCTATTACATGGTCATCTAAAGACCTAAAACCTATTTCAAACATTTAATCTCCCTCCTCAGAATTTGAACTCTCTCAAAACAACTCGCAAAGGAACTCTTGGGAATTTCAACATTAGGAGCTAGGGAACTCAATTCTTCTTCAAATTCTTTGGGGATTTCATCATCTTGGTAAAGGTATGTGGGTTTTGATCCTTGGTTACTTCCAATCAAGGAGACGTAAACTATTTTCAAGAAATCTACATGACTTTTGCTTACTTTAATTTGGGGTTTTAAATATTATACAGCAACAACATACCTAATTAAATCCCACAAGTGGTGTCTGGGGAGGGTAGAATGTACGCAGACCTTAGTGCTACCTCATAGAAGTAGAGAGGTTGTTTTCTGGGAACACTCATTTCAAAACCCATAAGCAAAAAAAAAAAAAAAAAAAGCTAGATATGACCAAAAGGAAAGGAAAGGAAACAGAAAGAGCGACTAATAATGAAAAACACATGATAGTATGTAAATACGATAAAGCTAACATATATATGACAACATATGACAAAACAAACACGACTACTCTTGCTACCCTACTATACCCCAAGGCTATACTTCTACCTCACTCTAATTCGTGACCTCCACTCCTTTCTATCTAAGGTCATGTCCTCAGTGAGATCAAGTTTCACCATATCTTATCTAATCAACCCCCACCCCCAAATACTTCTTCAATCTACCTCTACCCCTCCGTGTAACTCCCCAAATCAACCTCTTTCACCTCCTAACAGGAGCATCGGTGTTTCTTCTCTACACATGTCCAAACCATTACAGTCTCACTTCCCTCATCTTATCAGCCACAAGAGTCACCTCAAGCTTCTCCTGAATGCTCTCATTCCTAATCTTATCACTCCTGGTGTGACCACACATCTATCTCAACATCCTCATCTCTACAACATGCATCTTCTGAACATGTGCCTCCCCATACAGCAAAGATGGTCTAACCACCATTCTGCAAAACTTACCTTTGAGTTTAGGTGGTATCTTCTTGTCACTCAATACTCTAGAGGCCAGCCACGATTTAGCCCATGTTGCCCCAATACGATATGTGATATCATTGTCGATATCGCCACTACTCTAGATGATGGACCCTAGATACTTAAAGTGTTCCCTCTTGGGGATAGATTGAGTGGAAAGCCTCATATCTATGTCTGCTTCATCCCTTGTAACGCTGAATTAGCACTCCAACTATTCTGTTTTGGTCCTTCTCAGTTTTAATCCTTTGGACTCCAAGGCATGTCTCCAAGCCTCCAACCTATTATTAACTTTAGTTCGAGTCTTGTCAATTAGTACTATGTCATCTACAACATATACCATGGAACCTCCTCCTGGATAGATTACGTCAGCTCATCCATAACCACGGTAAATACCAGAAAATCAAATGTCGAACCAAACCAAACTAATTCAATTTTTCAGTTTGATGTCGGGGTTGGAGGGCAAAAAATTAACTTTTTTTTATTTTTTTATTGGGACGGACATAAATACCAAAAAATCGAACCAAATCAAACTAATTTAATTTTTTGGTTCGGTGTCTGGGTGGGGTGGGAGACAAAAAATTAGCTTTTTTTATTTTTTATTGGGGAGGACACTAATACCGAAAATCAAACCAAATCAAACTAATTCGATTTTTTGGTTCGATTTTGGGGTAAGGGTGAGGGCAAAAAAATATCTTTTTTTAGTTTTTTGTTAGGACGGAGCATAAATACCGAAAAATCAAACAAAACCATACTAATTCGACTATTTGATTCAGTGTCGGAGTGGGGCGGGGGCAAAAAAATTAACTTTTTTTATTAATTTTTTATTGGGATGGCCATAAATAACGGAAAATCAAAAAATCAAACCAAACCAAACTAATTTGATTTTTCGATTTGGTGTCGAGATAGGGTGGAGTGGGCAAAAAAAATAACTTTTTTTATTGGGACGGGCATAAATACCGGAAAATCAAAAAATCGAACCAAACTAAACTAATTCAATTTTTCAATTCAGTGGCGGGGTGGGTGGAGCAGGCCAAAAAGATTATTTTTTATTTTTTTATTGGGGCGGGCATAAATACCAAAATACTGAAAAATCTAACCAAACCAAACTAATTTGATTTTTTTGGTTCAGTGTTGGGGTGGGGTGGGACAAAAAACATTAACTTCTTTTTCTAGTTTTTACTGGGGCGAGCATAAATACCGAAAAATTGAAAAATCAAACCAAACTAAACTAATTCGATTTTTCGGTTCTGTATCGGGGTGGGGAGGCAAGAAAAATTAACTTTTTATTTTTCATTAGGAAGGACATAAATACCGGAAAATCAAAAATAAATCGAATCAAATCAGATAAATTTGATTTTTCGGTTTGGTGTCGGGGAGGGGGGCCAAAAAAATTAACTTTTTTTTATTTTTTTATTGAGATGGAGCATAAATACCAAAAAATCAAAAATCAAACTAAACCAAACTAATTTGATATTTAGTTTGATGTAAGTGTTCTTTTTTCAAAAGTTCAATTCTTTGATTCAGTGTAGGAGTCTCAAAACTTTGGTACGTCGAAGAACCGAACTTTTATTAAAAAAATTAAAAAAATATTTTTTTAAAAAAATAATTATTTGGAAGTAGGGGTGGGGTGATTGGAATTGACTTAACAATCTAGCTTTGATTTAATCTTTTTTGGCTTCTAGAGAATACAGTAGGTCGAAACTATTCTTATCCAAACCATATTTGACCAATTCCATATTTTCCCATATTTTATATGGATGGATTGTGATCCAATCCATTTTGGTTCAATCCATCCAAATCCAATCCAAACCACCTATTTGCCACCTCTAGTTATGTTTATCTATTGATTGTAAGATGATTTAAGCTTTAAAATATTGTATTTCATCATTTTGTATGAATATATAATTATGCACGTCCCTTTCAAAAGCTTTTTTGAGCATGCGTAGTTTATACATGATTTCAAATGTGCATTTAATTACGAATTTACTTCAATTTCATGTTACTCTATTGATTTTAGATTGAATCTCAATTACTCATGCCATTCTCACATTACTCATAGCATATGCATTCATGTTCATGAGAATTTATGGAAATTATGAAGTGGTTAAGCCCAATTATGTTATACGCTATATTTTTTATAAGATATTGATTATGACAAGGATGTGATCACATTATGTCTATGATTATGGCTCTTGGAGCATTATGGTTACTGGCACCATTATGTATGTATGAATGAGCTATTCTTATGCATGAATCTTATGAATTATGATTATGATTTGGCATTTGACCCTAAATATGATTTATTATGAATACTAATGCATTGAAATGTTTTGATGAGACTTACTCCTCATGAAAGCATGTATATGTATATTATAAGTATTCTTGTGGGATGACGACTTAGCACCGGTGGATTGAGGGAGTACTCTCTTTCCTAGAACTATGTGCCTACCACAGGGTATGTGAAATCCTATCCAAAATGGGATATGTTCCCATAACGAAGGCTGCTTTATACGAAATGGAATAGGTTCCCGTAAGGTGAAGTATAATGTGACATGATATGCTATATATGTAAGTCCTCTCCGAAATAGGATATGTTCCTGTAAGGAAGGTTGCTTTTTACAAAGTGGGATGTGTTCCCATAAGGTGGTGTATGGTTTCCCTTTGGCAAGTAGACCACCTCTACCGATGAGGGGATTTCATCGAGATTCCAAGTAATTGCTCGCTTGGTCTTACTCATGTCGGTTAAGGTCACATCCCCAATATATATATATATGTGTGTGTGTGTGTGTGTGTGTGTGTGTGTGTGTGTATAAATGTATGTGTGTGTATATATATATGTGTGTATTTATATATATATATATATGTGTGTGTATATATATACATACATATATATATATATATATGAGGATTATTTACATTTCATGTATCATGAATTTCATAGCATGTTATTATACTATATTCCTTGCTATATATATCTCTTTCTATATTATGTGCCCTTGTCATCTAACATAGTATGCAGGTTTTGGTAAGTTACATGCATTGCATCCTGTATACTTAGTACATTCAAACATACTAACGCATACTCTTGCTACATGATTTCACCATGTAGAGACCGAGGACTTTGATCATCCACCGTTTGACGTTTAGCTTGGATTCCAAGTATATTTGTAGTGGTGAGTCCTATCTTCCAAGGATGATCAACTATTGATCTACCTTTGTTACTTTCGTTTCTTTATGTATTTGGGGGTGAGCCTAGGGAAATGTCTTGGCACTTGACCCATCTATGTAGAGGCATTATTTGTAAACTTTCTTACGTTTTATGCTATGTGTTATGACTAAAGTCTATGTTATGGGTTAGCTATCTTTGACTATCATTATGTTAGTTGGTTATTTGACTTATGGCTTGGCTATATGTTGTGGTGGAAAGATCCTAAGTCCCGAATTGCCCCATAGAGTGAGTCCGACTTTCCCGCCCTGTAGGACTATGTGTTTACTTTGTGTACGCTTCCGAACCGATGATATGAGTTTTGATATCTTGAGGCTTGATTGGGGACCCTCGGGTTCCCATTCGCTATATCATATCTGAACCCTAGGTCTGGATCATGACAAAGATGGTTTTAGAGCCCTAGGTTTGTAAATGATCCTTGAAGCCCAACATGCCGCGTCAAGTAGAGTCCTATTTATGGGCGTGAAGTGCACCATGCCTATAAGTGGGAGGCTATGAGGACGTTTTAGTAATCATCTCACTTCTTCATGCCTTATGTTGTGCTGTGAATAGTTGGTTTAGCTCTTGACCTTCATGGTATCCTTGCGCTGTTATAAAAGATGCCTCGTGATAGCCCTGCCCCGGCTAATGAGGGTCAAGCACCTCAAGGGCCTATGGATGAGCGTATCTCTAATGGTGAATTCTGTATAGCCTTTTCCATGCTTTCCCAAGTGGTGACTACTCAGACTGGGCAATCCAATCTTCCTCAGGATCCTACTCCAGCTACTAGGGTGACAGATTTCACTCAGATGAATCCTCCAAAGTTCTTTGGGTCTAAGTCTTATGGGGATGCTCAGGAGTTCATTGATGAGCTCTTCGAAGTATTGAATCTCATGGGTGTCACTTCTTAGGAGACAACTAAACTAGCTGCCTATCAGTTGAAGGTCGTAGCACAGGTGTGGTATACTTAGTGGTCTATGGAGAAGGTTTGTGGTGATGCTGTTAACTGGGAAGAGTTAAAGCTTAGCTTTCTGTATCGTATCTTCCCATTTGAGCTTAGGGAGCCAAGATGACCAAGTTTATCAGCCTTAAGTAAGGTAATATGGACGTGAGGGATTATGCCCTCAAGTTCACTAAGCTCTCCATGTATGGTTTGACACTTTTGGTTGATCCTCGTGCAAGAATGCACAAGTTCATCTCTGGTATCTCTGACTTGCATGTACAAGAATGTCGTACAACCATACTTAACTGGGATATGGACATCTCTAGACTTATATTTTATGCCGAACAAATCGAAGGGGAGAAACTCAAGTTGAGGAGAGCGCATGATCCTAAGAGTGTCCATTTTGATGGTGGGTTCTCTAGCTATCGAGGTGGTGTTTTTGGTTGCTTCCAATAGGGCCAAGATTTAGGTGATCGGGTTGCTAATGCTAAGGTGCCTCCCCCTAAGGCATAGGTTGGTGGAGGTCAAGGATGCCCTTTATATGGTAAGTATGGGAAGCCCCACATGGGCGAATGTTGGAGGAATATAGTCGCTTGCTTTGGATGCGGTGATAAGAACCACAAGGTTGCTGATTGCCCCAAGAATGTTCAGAGAGGCCAAACCCAAGTGGCTCAAGGAGGACAAGGTCACCAAGAGTTCCTCAAGGTGTTTCTCTGAGGAACAACAGGTCCTATGCTCTTCATGCGCGTCAGGAGGTTGAGGAGGCACGAATGTTGTGACTGGTACTTATCCAGGTGCAAACTTGTCTTTGTGACTCCTCTATTGGCTGTTAAATTTTGTTTGAGTCCAGACTTTTGAGGGATCCTTACTCAGTCTATACTATCATGGGTGAATCTGTTGTTGCACATAGGGTCTATCATGTTATCCTGTTTCTGTGTTGCATAAGGTATTTCCGTGTGATCTTTTGGAACTTGAAATGTATTATTTTGATGTGATTCTAGGGATGTATTGGTTGCATGCATCATATTCCTCTATAGATTGAGGACCTGGAAGGTCAAGTTCCAACCTCTCGGTGAACCCATTCTTGAATTGAAAGGTAGTGACTCTGCTATTAAAGGTCAGTTTATTTCCTACCTCAGAGCACGGAAGATGATCTCCAAGGGGTGTATATATGACATTATGAGGGCTAAGTATATGGAGTCTGAATTACCTACTCTTGAGTACGTTCTAGTGGTGAATGAGTTTTCGGATATTCTTCCCAAGGACTTGCCTGGTATTCCTCCCGAAAGGGAAGCAGACTTCAGCATAGATCTTCTTCTAAATACTCAACCTATCTCTATTCCCCCTGTCGTATGGCACCAGTTGGAATAAACGAATTGAAGGATCAGTTGAAAGATTTGTTATAGCAGGGTTTCAGCCATCCAAGTATATCTCCATGAGGCTGTCCGGTGTTATTTGTAAGGAAGAAAGATGGGTCTCTTCGGATGTGTATCGACTATAGGCAATTGAATAAAGTGACCATTAAGAAGAAGTATCTATTGCCTAGAATCGATGACTTATTTGACCAACTTCAAGGGGCTACTCACTTTTAGAAGACTGATCTCCATTCTGGGTATATCAGTTAAAGGTTAGAGAGTATGATATTCAAAAGACGACCTTTTGCACAAGGTATGAGCACTTTGAGTTTGTGGTGATGTTGTTTGGCCTAACTAATGCTTCGGCTCTGTTTATGAATCTTATGAATCGGGTGTTCAATCCATTCCTTGGTAATTTTGTGGTTGTCTTCATTTATGATATTCTCATCTATTCCCGGAGTGAGGGGGAGCATATAGATCATTTGAGGTTAGTTTTGCAAACCTTGAGGGAGAAGAAGTTATATGCCAAATTTAGCAAATGCAAGTTTTTGTTAGGTGAAATTGCTTTTTTGGGTCATGTGGTGTCTGGTGATGGTACAAAGGTAGATTTGAAGAAGACCGAAGTGGTAAAGAATTGGCCTAGACCATTGACTCCTTCAAACATTCAAAGCTTTATTGGCTTAGCAGGTTATTATAAGAGAAGGTTCGTTAAGGGATTCTCCTCTAGTGCATATCTATTGACTAAGTTGACTCAAAAGAAGGCTAAGTTTGTATGGTTGGACGAGTGAGAGAGGAGTTTCCAAACTTTGAAGGATCGACATACATCGGCTCCAGGTTGACTCTATTAATGGTATGGATGGATTTGTAGTATATTATGATGCTTCTCGAATTGGGATGCATTGCATACTTATGCAACATGGTAAGGTGATAGCTTATGCATCAAGGCAATTAAAGGTGCATGAGCATGATTACCCAACTCATGGCCTTGAGTTAGCGGTGGTGGTTTTTGGTTTGAAAATTTGGAGGCACTATTTGTACGGGATACATACTGATGTTTTCACCAATCATAAGAGCTTACAATATGTGGTCACTCAAAGATACCTTAACTTGAAACAAAGGAGATGGTTGCAACTCCTAAAGGATTATGATGTGATTGCTCTATATCACCCCGACAAGGCAAATGTGGTCACTGATTGTCTTAGTAGTCTTTCTATAGGAAGCGCGGCTCATATTGAGGAGGGGAAAAAGGAGTTGGCAAGGTATGTTCACTGTTTGGCTAGATTGGGTGTTAGAGTGGCCAATTCCAATGATGGTGGTATACATTTTCTAAATGGGAATGAATCATTGGTGGTTCTTGATGACAAGGCTAAGCAAGATTTAGATCCATCATTGGTTGAATTGAAGAAATTGGTTGCCAAAAAGAATATTGAGGTTTTCTCCCAAGGGGGAGATGGTGTACTTCGATATCAAGACCTGTTATGTGTTCCGGATGTGGATGGCCTTAAGGAGATGATCATGAGCAAAGCCCATAATTCTCATTATTCTATTCATTCTGGGTTTACTAAGATGTATCAGGATTTGAAGGAGGTGTATTGGCGGCATGTTATGAATAACGACATAGCCAAATTTTTATCCGGATGCCCAAATTGTCAACAAGTGAAGGTGGAGCATCGAAAACCCGGAAGGTTGGCTCAAGACATTGAGATCCCTACTTGGAAATGGGAAGATATAAATATGGACTTCATGGTTGGGTTGCCTCAGACTCGGAAATAATTTGACTCTATTTGGGTTATTGTCAACCGAATGACTAAATCGACTCATTTTTTACCGGTTAAGATTACTTTTGGTGCCGAAGACTATGCAAGGTTGTACATCTGAGAGTTCATAAGGTTGCATGGTGTGCCTAGGTCTATCATATCGGATCGGGATACCCAATTCACTTTACACTTTTGGAGATTGTTTCAAAGGTGACTTGGTACTAAGGTCAAATTGAGCACTACCTTTCATCCCCAAACTAATGGGCAAGCTGAGAGTATGATTCAAATTTTAGAGTATATGTTGAGGACTTAAGCATTGGAGTTAAAAGAAAATTGGGATGACCATCTACCACTCATTTAGTTTGCTTATAATAATAGCTTCCATGTTAGCATTGGTACGGCACCGTTTGAGGCCTTCTATGGTAGGAGGTGTAGATCTCCGTTAGGGTGGTTTGAGTTGGCAGAGGTGGCTTTGATTTGCCTGGACTTGGTAATGGAGGCTATGGAAAAAGTAAAGTTGATTAGAGAGAGGTTGAAGACAGCCCAGAATCGGCAAAAGTCCTATTCATATGTTAGAAAGAGAGATCTTGAATTCCAAGTTAGGGATTGGGTGTTTGTGAAAGTATTACCTATGAAGGGAGTGATGTGTTTGTCAAAAAGAGGAAGCTACATCCCCAGTATGTAGGCCTTTATGAAGTTCTTGAGCGGATTAGGAATATGGCATATAGGGTGGAGTTAACCCCGGGTTTGAGTTCTATTCACCCGGTCTTTCATGTATCTATGTTGAGAAAGTTGGTTGGTAATCCTAGCACCATCATACCTTTGGAAGGTATTGAGGTGGAAGAGAATTTGTTCTATGAGGAGCTCCCAATGGAGATTTTGGATAGATAAGTGAAATGACTTCGTAATAAGGGTGTGGCTTCGGTGAAGGTGCTTTGGAGGAACTAACATGTGGGGATTGTTATATGGGAGGCAGAGTTAGACATGATGAAGCGATATCCCCATATCTTCTAATCTACTGAAGCCTAAGGTATTAGGTTCTTCCTTCTGTAATTGGTTCCAATCCTTTCCTTCTCGAGTCTCATGGAATGACATGCTTACATGTGCATCAAAATGGTTTTTTTGTGATGTTTTGAATGATTCTATTTCATTTTGACTTGAGATTTAATGTCTTTATGATTTTCAAATGGTGAACTATGCATGGTATATTGTGTTTGGAAGTTTCATGTTCTAATTCAAGCCTTGTTCTTGAACATTCGAGGATGAATATTCTTAAAGGGGAGATAATGTAATGATATGGATATTGTACGACGTCGTTGGACCTTAAGAAATTTCTTTTCAGGCAAAATTTGGAGCAAGTGTTTTCTCAAGAGAGACCACACGACCAATGTGAGGTCACACGAGTTGTGTGGCCTCAAGTGAGACCACACTTGGCCTCAAATTTTGATTGTTGGCCTTGCTGTGGTGTTACAAGCTAAGGCACACCTCACTGGCATCCAACACGAGCCATGTGACACTTCAAGGATAGTGTAGAGGAGCCATGGAGTGGCCTTAGCTTGAAAACACCATCATTGGGGCTAAGTGAGGTGCCACGCTCAATCACACGGGTTGTGTGGCATGGGACGGGTCATATGGCCCTCCGTGAAGCCTCTAGAGTGAAAATATTCTAACTATGGAATCACCGTCTCATAACTTTCTATGAAATTTCCTATGTTAGAGGAGATAGGAATACCGCACGATCAGTGTGGCTTCACACGGCTCGTGAAAGGTGTCCGTTTGGTGGGCTTGTGCGAAAAATTCTAAGTGTTGGTTCAAGTTCAAAATTTCTAGAAAATTTTTGAAGTGTTGTTTCATAGGCACTCCACATGGACTGTGGAGTGCTACACAGGCCATTTGGCCTCAAGTCAAGTGACTTCCAATGAATTTTTCCTCCGATTGATTAATGGCATTTCATAAATCTGGTTATTTTCTATTGGTCTTTTGAGGATTCCTATGCTATTTCATGATCATCTAAAGACCTTTAACCTATTTCAAACATTCAAACTTACTCCTCATAATTCGAACTCTCTCAAAACAACTCTCATAGGAACTCTTGGGAATTTCAACATTTGGAGCTAGGGAACTCAATTCATCTTCAAATTCTTTGAGGATTTCATCATCTTGGTAAAGGTATGTGGGTTTTGATCCTTGGTTAGTTCCAATCAAGGAGACCCAAACTATTTTCAAGAAATCTACATGAATTTTGCTTACTTTAATTTGGGGTTTTAAATATTATGATTCCTTAAATTCCAACAATGAAAGAGTTACGTTTATCTGTTGATTTTAATATGATTTAAGCATTGAAATATTGAATTTCATCATTTTAATGAATCTATGATTAAGCATGCCCCTTTCAAAGCTTGTTTGAGCATGGGTGGTTTATACATGACTTCAAATGTGGATTTAATTATGAATTTACTTCAATTTCATGTTATGCTATTGATTTTAGAATATTCTCAATTACCCATGTCATTCTCACATTATTCAGAGTATATTCATTCATGTTCATGGGAATTTATGAAAATTATGAAATGAGTTAAGCCCAATTATGTTCTACGAAATATTTTTGATAAGATATTGGTTATGACAAGGATGTGATCACATTATATCTATAATTATGGCTCTAGGAGCATTATGAGTGCTTGCACCATTATGTATGTATGAATGAACTATTCTTATGCATGAGTCTTATGAATTATGACTATGATTTGACATTTGAGTCTAAGTATGAATTATTATGAATAATATTTGGCCTTTAGGCCTAAGAATACATTGAAATGTTTTGATGATACTTACTCATCTTGAAAGCATGTATATGTATATTATGAGTATTCTTATAGGATGATAACTTAGCACCGACGGATTGAGGGAGTGCTCTCTTTCCTAAAACTATTTCCCTTACATAGCTTTTATGAAATCCTCTCCGAAATGAGATATGTTCCCATAAGGAAGGTTTCTTCATACGAAAAGTGATAGGTTTCCATGAGGTGAAGTATAATGTGACATTGTATGATGTATATGGAAATCCTATCTAAAATGGGATATGATCCCGTAAGGAATTCATACGAAATAAGATGTGTTCCCTTGAGGTGGAGTATGGTTTTCCTTTGGCAAGTAGACCACCTATTTACTAATGAGGGGATTGCATCGGGATTCCAAGTAATATCTCGCTTGGTGTTACTCATGTTGGTTAAGGTCACATCCCCAATATATATATGTGAGCATCATTTGTATTTCATGCATCATAAATTTCATAGCATCTTGTTATACTATATTCCTTGCTATATATATATCTCTATGTTATGTGCTCTTGTCATCTAACAGTGTATGCAGGTTTTGGTTAGTTACATGCATTACACCCTACATACTTAGTACATTCAAACATACTAAGTCATATTTTTCCCTATATTATTTCACCATGTAGAGACCGAGGGCTTTGATCATCCAACGTTTGATGCTTAGCTCAGAGTCTAAGTATACTTATAGTGGCGAGTCTTATCTTCCAAGGATGATCCACCATCTATTTACCTTTGTTAATTTCATTTATTTATATATTTAAGCGTGAGCCTGGGGAAACATCTTGGCCCCCAACCCATCTATATAGAGGCATTGTTGGACACCTTGTAATCTTCCTTACGTTTTATGCTATGTGTTATGACTAAGTTATAGGTTGGCTCTGTCTTTTATTATCGTCAGGTGAGTTGGTTATGTGATTTATGGCTTGGCTATATCTTGTGGTAGAAAGATCCTAAGTCCCAAATTGCCCCATAGAGTGAGTCCCACTTTCCAGCCCCGTGGAACTTTATGTTTAATTTGTGTATGCTTCCAAACCGAAGATGTGAGTTTTGATATCTTGAGGCTTGATTGGCGACCCATGGGTTCCCATTCGCCATGTCACATCTAGATCCTAGGTCTGGGTCATGACAGTGTAATACCTTATAATTCCCTAAACTAAGGTCTGGATCATTTTTCTCATACATCATACCGAGTGATTCTTAAGTTGAATATAGGTATAAAGACTATTCTATTGAGGGACAGTAGATTTGAGATGAATAAAGGTCACAAAAATTTTTTAATACAAAGTTGAGTTAAAGCATTCCTTATCGATTGAGCTTCGACATGAAATTCTATGAAAATTGGTGAATCAAATAACTTCAAGTTTGTGAATGTACGGTAAGTGTAGCACAGGGTAAAATTACCAAAATACCTCTAGAATAGAGATGTGCGTGTAACGTATCTTCCTATGCTCTATTTGCGAATTTGAGCCCAGATATGCAATTAGCATGAATAATTAAGTGGGAAAATGGTCTCTTTCAGATTTGAGAACAACCGGATCGATAAATAGTTTTTTGATTTGAGAAGAAAAATAGTGATTGTGTACGCCAAAGGCACGACACACCTAGGATGCATGCATGCCTTTTTTTAAAAAAAAATTTCGACGGGAATATAAAACTCATTCGGAAAATTTTCAGGAAGAAATTATACAGGTCCACGCCCCATCCGCATCGAAGACTGGGCACTTTTTGGGTGAACCTTTTCTTCTTAATTTGAGGGGTATTCCATTAAATCCCCAACCCTTCTTAATTTGGGTCATTTTGATGCGTAAATAGGGTTTTAAACTTCATTCTAAGTCCCTTTTTAAAAACTTGAAAGAATAGGGCTTGAGAGAGGAGAAGAGGGAAGCATAGATTGAAGAATTTAAAGGCAATTCTTGGAGTTGATTGTTGATAGCTTCACCCTAGGTATGTAATGCTAAACTAAAAGCATCAGATTATTCTCTCATGTGTCCCATAGATGATCATAGAAGAGTTGAAAGTCTAATGAGTCTACATACATGATTCTTGAATGTTTATTGCAGATTTTCTTTAAAATTTATGTTAATTACATGTTCTTTCTTATGTTGATGATCATCATAAACTTATTTTCTTGAATTAAATATTTTTCATGAGATATTGTATAAACCTATATGTTAATTACTAAAAGCATACATGAAATAAGATAGGGATTGAGTCTAGAGCCTTGATTGAGAATGTTGATAGAGATTGTGATTGTGAATGTGAGAATGATGATAGATTGATAGTATTTGATGGTCCATGAGTCTTTTCAAATGAACTCTAATGATTTGTCTATTCGATTGCTTCCTAATGATTGTTCTGAGCCTTGAGCTGATGATTGGCATGTTGATGGGTGAGATGATTAGAGTCTTTATGAGACTGATTAAAAGATAGTGCCTCCACGGGGTTGATTGAGATGATTTGATTGAGATAGTTTCATTGGATGGATTTTTTATGAGCTTTGATACATGGGAGGAGTATCTAGCACCGAAAGAGTAAGAGTTAATCCAACTTGTACTCGTCAAACTATATAGCCAAGCATAGGTGAGGATTTAAATAATCACATTACATTGTGGTTACCTCTTGATAGATTCCCTAAAACAATAGAGGACTTGTTAGATGGTGGTCCCTAGTGGATTCAATTCATTTCCTATCTGAAAGTACAGAATGGTTGTGGCAACATCATCGAGATTGTTGTACAATCACTGGCTTATAAGTGGTTGTTATCAGATAAGAGAAATTCCTAGAAAGTACTACCTTAAGTACTCTGAGTCGAGATAAGATGAGATAAGACAAGATAAGAAGGGCTGAGATGAGTCTGATTTGATTGATGAGGTTAGATGTGTGGATGAGTCACTTGTCTACTATTTTTTCTTGCTTTAGATAAATGATTGACATTTTGATTTTTTATTATCCTCGATGTTGATTGTTATTCTATATTAGTCAACTTGTTTCAGTTTCATTCAGCAATTTTACATACCATATACTCCATGCACTGATGCCATTTGGTGCTTCATCATTTTATGATACAGATACAAGGGATAGAGATCATCAGCAAACATATGATTGAGGATCTAAGAAGTTCAGGGGATCGGTGAGCCTTCCTTACTTTAGAGGATCCATTAGGTTATTTTTTTTCTTGCTTTAGAGTTAGACATTTATTAGCTTTATTTTGATTGGGGTAGCCATGGGTCTGTTATTGGCACCACCTGATAGTGATAGAGGTTTCATAGACTAGAGTCAGATAGTGATGGTTAAGATTGTGAGTCAATTCTTTCTACTAGCCTTTCATTTATACCATTAATATTGATTTGATAGATGTGCCTATTTATATTCCTTATGTCTTCCGCTGATTACTAGAATGTATGAACGAATGTATGTGATAAGGCCACGTAGTTTGCTTGGGGACTAGCAATATCCTGTAGGAGCTGGCCAGGTCTTGGGTCCCTTCCTGGGGCGTGACAAATTAGGTATCAGATCAGGAGTTCAAGTTTCCTAGGGAGTCTATGAAGTTGTGTCTAGTAGAGTCTTATTAATTGGTGTGTTATCGACGACACTTGATAAGCAGGAGGCTATAAGACATTAGGAATTGTTTCCCTTCATTCATGTTCTAAATCATGCTATAGAGTTATGCTCTATGAAAGTTCCATTCTAATTTGTTCTTTGTGCATTGCAGAATCATGATCATGCCTTATAGAAGAGTCGTCAGAGGTAAAGGAAATCTCGTTAGATAGAATGTCGATCCACCTGAGCCTCAAGGACATGAGAAGCCTGTAGAACAAGTTGTCCTTATTACGCAACCCCTGCAAGACGAGGTCTCTAATGCTGAGTTATGCCAGGCTATTCAAACTCTAGCCCAGACCATCACATTACCTACTACAAGACAAGGAGCAGGTCGATAGGATGCCCATGAAACTTCTACAATTTGAGAATTCTTAAGGATGAATCCGCTTGAGTTCACAAGGTCTGCATCGACTAATGATCCTGAGAATTATATAGAGGAGCATTAGAAAGTGTTTCAAGTAATGCATATGGCTGATGCTGATAGAGTGGAATTGGTTGCTTATCAACTAAAGGAAGTATCTAGACTTTGGTATGATCAATGGTAGAAGGGTAGAGGAGAGGATACCCCCGTGCTGACTTAGGCTATGTTAGAGGAAGCTTTCTTGGGGCGCTTCTTCCCAACAGAGCGAAGAGAGGCAAAGGTAAGAGAGTTCTTGAACTTAAAGTAGGGCACTATGACTGTGCAACAGTATGGGATGAACTTTACAAAACTATCTCGCTATGCTCCAAACATGGATGCTGATATGAGAGGGAGAGTAGGAATGTATGTTGATGGGTTGAATAGAGGGCTAAAAAGAGATGAGAGGGAGCAATGCTTGTGAGTGATATGGACATTGGGATACTGATGACATTTGTACAACAAGCTTATGAAGAGAGGAAGAATGATAGAGCGGAGTTTAGAAGCAAGAAAGCTAAAACATTCAGCCATGAGGTTGAGAAACAAGGTAATGGTAATCGATTTCCAATACCATTATCTGCTAGTGCACCCACGCCTAGAGTGAAAAATGATCAGAGGTCCCAGAATGTTGGAGGTCATGGGTCTCAGTCACAAGTTAGTGTGGCTCAAGGTTCAGGAGGTAAACCATCATGTGGTACATATGGCAACTTACACATGGGTATATGCCGCGAGGGGAGTGATGTATGCTTTAAGTGTGGCCAAGCAGGTCACTATCAGAGAGTTGTCCAACATGGACTGACTGGGCTCAATCTTTTGCACCAGCCCTCCAAGCTAAGAGACATCAGAGAGGTTCTTTGTCAGGTGTAAGCGGGGCCACTAACCCTTTGTATGCCATGGGTAGTCGACATGATCAAGAGAACTCCCTAGATGTTGTAATGGGTATGATTTGAATCTTTTCTATAGATTGTTATGTATTGATAGAACTTTTTTCCATATTATCTTTTGTAACTCCTTACGTGGCCAGTAGATTTGATTGAACCCTTGAGAGTCTTCTTGAACCCTTTGATGTTTCTACTCCAATAGGTGAGTCTATTCCGGTTGGGAGAGTCTATAGAGTATGTGTAGTGTCCATCCATCATAGGATACTATCATTGATCTAATTGAGTTAGATATAAGTAATTTTGATTTTATACTTGGCATTAATTGGCTCTATGCCTGTTATTCCTCCGTTGAGTGTAGAGCCCGAACCATTAAGTTCCAATTCCCGAATGAACCGGTTCTAGATTGGAAGGGTGACTCTGTAGCACCTAAAGGAAAGTTCATCTCATATCTTAAAGCCATAAAGAAGATTGCTAAGGGTTGTATCTACCACCTTGTGAGAGTTAAATCTGATGGTGTTGAGTCTCCTACCCTTTAAACAAGTCCCGTTTGTGAATGAGTTTCCAAAATGTTTCCCAAGGATCTGCATGGAGTCCCTCCTGATAGACAGATTGACTTTGGGATTCATGATTTTCCCGAAACCTAGCCTATCTCAAATCCACCTTATAGGATGGCCCTTACTGAGTTAAAAGAGTGGAAAGAACAATTGAAAGATTTGTTAGAGAAGGGCTTCATAAGGCCAAGTGTTTCTCCTTGGGGTGCCCCTGTCCTATTTATGTGAAAGAAATATGGGTCTCTCATAATGTGCATTGACTATATGCAACTTAACAAGGTCACTATAAAGAATAAGTATCCTCTCCCAAGAATAGATGATTTTTTTTGACCAACTACAATATGCTTCTTGTTTTTCAAAAATAGACCTCTGATCTAGCTACCATCAGTTAAAAGTGAGGGAATGTGATATTCCAAAGGCAACCTTTAGGACTAGACATGGCTATTTTGAGTTCTTGGTCATGTCCTTTGGGTTGACAAATGTACCTGTAGCCTTCATGGATTTGATGTATAGAGTGTTCAAATAGTATCTTGATATGTTTGTGATTGTGTCTATTGACAACATCTTGTTGTATTTTAGAGATGAAGAGGAGCATGTAAATCACCTCAGAATCATCCTCCAAACACTTAATGACCATGAGTTGTATGAAAAATTCTCAAAGTTTGAATTTTGGCTTAAGTCAGCGGCTTTCCTAGGCCATGTTGTCTCAGGAAATGGTATTTGAGTGGATGCTCAAAAGATTGAAGCAGTTAAGAACTGGCCCAGACCTACCTCTCCATATGACATAAGGAGTTTCTTGGGGTTGGCAAGCTACTATTATAGATTTGTTTAAGGATTTTCTTCCCTATCAGCATTATAGACTAAGTTGACTCAGAAAAGGTCAAGTTTCAATGGTCAGATGAATGTGAGAAAAGTTTCCAAGAATTGAAGACTAGACTGACTACTGCACCAGTTCTAACCTTGCTCGATGGGACAGAGGACTTTGTGATCTGTTGTGATGCTTCGAGAGTTGGATTAGGATATGTGATGATGCAGAGAGAGAAAGTGATAGCCTATGCTTCTAGACAACTTAAGATCTATGAGAGGAACTATCCAACCCATGATCTTGACTTTGTAGGTGTGGTGTTTGCACTTAAAATCTAGAACCACTACTTGTATGGAGTGCATGTAGGTGTGTTCACCGACCACAAGAGCTTACAGTATGTCTTCAGTCAGAAAGAGCTCAACCTATGACAGAGAAAATGGTTAGAGTTTCTCAAGGACTATGACATGATTATTCTCTACCATCTAGGTAAAGCTAACATTGTTGCTCTGAAGCTCTTAGCAGGTTGTCAATGGGTAGCATAGCCCATACCGACGAAGAAAAAAAGGAGTTAGCAAAAAAGTGTGTCGATTGGCTCAATTAGGAATTCAACTTAAGGAGAATGATGATGGAGGAATTAATGTTCGAATGAGTCTGCTTCATCTTTGGTGGCTGAGGAGAAAGAGAATTAAGATCGAGATCCTTTCATACTCCAATTAAGCCAATATAGTCAAAATGTATAGGAATAGGCATTAGATAAGCATAACCTCAATATGGCATGCATGATCAATACT
>JAOTQR010149333.1:0-56609 GCA_025774065.1 Solanum ossicruentum
GATTATGGTTTGCAATAGGTCCCTAGAAATTGTAGAATAAATCCACGATAGAACCGTGGCATGCAAGGTCGACCAAAGTTCTTTCGCTTCATCAGTAGAAGGGGGAGAAGGTTTGGTTTTAGGAGGGATGATATGATGAAGGACCCTGTGTGATTTTGCGTAAATTTTGAAAAGCTCTACCCACATAGAATAAGAAACATTCTCCATCTCAAGAATAATGTGAACACTGGTCTTGATGTTGGTGATGGTGAATGCAGGGTGAAACGAGAATTTTTTATATGACATTTTTGGAGGCTGAAATAAATAGAGGAAAGAACAGAGAAGAAAGAGAGGAGGAGCGGTGGACAGAGAGCTGTAGTGAAGGGCAAGCGGAAGCGAGAAGACAAACCTTAAGCAACTGATACCATGATAGAAGGGGAATATTTTTCTTCCAAATATACATTATAAAAATATCTACAAGATATATTTAACAATTTCCTTGATTCATGAAATTAATCACCCAAAATTGGGATTTTTTGGACTATATTTTTCAAAGATTTGACCATTGATTTCTCATTCAATTTAAGCTTGCTTTTAATAGAATTTTCTCCCATGAACACTATTTTTCAAAAAGAACATGATTTGTAAATTAGTTTTCAAATTTGAGACTTCTGAATTTTATCCCTAATTTTAAATATTTTTCCCCTAAGCATAAAATATGCCAATATGGGTATCAAAATGCACCTCTTGGTAAGTAGTAACTATTGTTGATAGTGGTTGATCGAATTGGAGGATCATTTGAGGACTTGAGTTGATTGAAAGCTTGCTCGAGTGCGGTTTTGGCATCTAGCAGGTTCCCCTAACCCTTTGTGACTGGATTTGAGTTATTGAATATGTTTATGTGGTAATTCTAAGATTTAGGTTGATTTGTGAGCAAAAGTCTTTATATGATTAATTCTTGATGAAAATGTGATTCTGACTATGTTTAAAATTGAGTAATTGGCGATCCTTTTGATAAATTGAGATAAAGCCTTTGGTTTTGATGTATGTTGGATATTAATGTGATAATGGGATACTTGTGATGAAATTTAAGAGAAATATGTGATAAATTGATAGTAATTGCGACATTGTGGTTATATGATGAGCATAATATGGGACTTAAAGAGTCTGGTTGCCTTGATGTTTTGATTATTGATGAGACGGAGATGATAATATGTTAATGGTTGACCTTAAGGTACTAAAGGAGGCACTTCATATATTCCATGATGTCATGGCTACTTTATATTTCATCCTTATGTTTTATTGCATATGAGTACGTGAATTATGGTTTGACATATATACTTCTCTTGCGTCTGTACCATTGAGACACTTAGGTATTGAGATAGTCATACTACTAGAGATCTAGTTGCCAATGCTAGAGTCCGCCGAGGCATATCATGTTAGATATACATCCTATTACTCCAGTTTGACATACATTGTACCCATAATGTGTTGGCCCTTTGATAGCTGTTTTATTTGAGATCTGCTAAGTGGCGCCAGAGTCTGTCGAGACATACTCTATTTGATATTCATATAATACTGTTTATTCATTGATATATCATTTAGTGGTGCCAGAGTCCGTCAAGGCATGTTATTATTGTTATGCATCTATATATTCTTTTATTGACATGTAATCTTTTTTATGTCTCTACCAACGCCACCATCCGCCAGGGTATCATCGGTACCAGAGTTCATCATGGTACTATAATCCTCTCTACCAGTGCCAGCGTCAGTCGAGGTATCATCGATGCTAGAGTCCATCATGGCACTATAACACTCTTTATGGATGTTAGTGTCTGTCGAGGTCTCATCGGCACCAGTGCCCGTTTTGACACTTGAGAGACCTCGTATATGGTCTGAAGAGACCCCCATAGGTTCTACCTTGTAGCTTCAGCTTGGTTGATGTATGCACATCGGTGTCAGAGCCCACTTAGTTGTCACTGGTGCCAAAGTTTGCCAACATACGGATTGATGAGATCCCCATGGGCTCTACCTTGTAGCTTCAGCCCGGTAGATGTATACATTGGCGCCAGTATCTATCGCATTCTCTCCTCCTGAATTGCTTCCTTATATTGCATATGCATTGCATCTTTGACTATCATTGATATTTTATTCTGCTAGTATATATATGGTTTACACTATGCACTAACCCTTTTCTTATAGGTGACAGTATTCTTCGTTGTTGCATACTTGCTCTATTTCTCTTATCCAGTCTGTTAAACCTACTGCGTGCATTTTGGTGTACTTACCCCTACTTTGTTTCCTCCCTATAGATCGAGTACAAGGACCCACATTGGGTAGTTGATCACTCTACTTGAGCCATTTTACTTCCATCCAAATCTTACCGGTGAGCCTCAAACTTCGAGTTGCCGCAGATCTTTGGGACTCTCTTTTTTGCTATCCTTTAGACTTCATATTAGACATTATGAGACAGTTTTGTATCTTGTTCTGAGTGAGTTATATCCACTCTTTAGTACTGTTTAGATGCTCTAGTACTCATGACTCTAGGTTTTGGGATATTTGATGTTATATTGTGTTATTTTCTGCTATATTTCATTCTTCTTAGTCGTGATCCATTTTAGGTCATGACAACATTTTTAGACATGAAAGATTTTAATTTTGTTGTCAACATTCTTATCATTCTCTTAATTCCGTCCTTTCTGGTTTCAAGCACTTCGATGCAATTCCATGGTTTTGGTAAAAAGAAAAGAAGGGGGTCAAATTCACATTTGGTTTATGAAGAGAATTCAGATAGGATTTTTCAGGATGTTTTATGTTCTTATATGAGTTGATTTATATGTGAAATATATCATTGAGAACGTGTTTGATTGTATGCACATTTTTTTATAGTCGTACGTGTATACTCATATGGGATTTCTATTTACTTTAGAAAGAGGCCTATGTACCAAATTTATGATTTTCTTTAATATTTGTAATCGAGTTTGATTATAATTGTTCTAAATGTATTATCTCATCAAATATGAAATTAAATATTTGTATTTTATATAAACATCAACTAGTATTTTATTTTGTCTAGCAATTCTAAGATTTACAACAGGTAAATTTTTTCAATTGTCTTACCTTTCAATATTTGATTATAAATAAAGAAATAAGTATCATAAGGTAAGTTGGACTTTAAATTAATTCTACCAAATTTATTTAGAATTATGATGTACCTTAGAGATATAATTATGATATCACAGCTTGTATCATCACCTTCATTAATTTTACCTTAACTAGTGTGCTCATCCACTCTTTGCACAATAATAATATGTTAAAATATTAATTAAAAATAATCTTTAGTAATTTTATTTTATTTGATGAGTGTCAAATATGAACTTGTACTTAAAATATGTTAAATGCAAACATCTCGTTTAAATTGGTACAAAACTCCCTAATTAGTTTTTTTTTTCGTTTATTAACATGAGTTGGTGAGACTTAAGTTTTCCAAGTTGTTATTGCAAGATGCGATTAAAGAGGTTGATATTTGCAAATTAGGAAAAAAAAAACTAGAGATGAATAATGTATTTCATGAAGAGTTTAAACAAAAGCTTGAAAGCAGATGATTGACATTGACTTAGAAAATGTTCACAAGTTTGCTATCTCATTTTGACTCAATTTGTGGACACTAGGAACACTCCACCAACTCAAGATAACCTCATTAATCTCTCAAATTTATTTGTATTTCTATATATCATCACCATCAACCTCCTTAAAATTTGAAGAACATTCTAAAGAAATTAAAATAAATATCCAACTTTTAAAAAAAAAGTTGTACTACATAAATTAAAATTAAATGAACATTATTTTTTTAAAAAGGTCTTTCCCATAGATTCTTTATGATTTTGTCAACCATGGTTCTTAATTGTGAAAGCAATCATATGATGTGATGATTAACATTTTCTTCATCGCCCTTATATATGCTATGATGATGATGATGATGATGATGATGATGATGATAATAGTGAAAGAACAACTTTGAATGAAAATTTTCTAGATGCAAACATAAATTTATATGTGCAAAGTGGAGAAATATTGTAAATTATCATTAATTTATGAACTAGATTTTGTGAGTTATGAAGATTTAGAAAAGAAGTTATGAATATTATAAAGAGTATAAATTGAATAGGTATGAATTATTAGTAGCTGATTTTTATCAAAGAGAGAAGTGTCTCCAACTCATGACTATTTCAAGTTCATAGTATAAAATTCTCTTTGCTTTTGCTTGGAGGATTAGACCTAGCTAAACTATGTTATTCTTATGTTATTTTCTTCTCTATTTTCTTTATTTGTGATTTTGTGCTAGTTACTCCACGATATTTTTGCAACAATCATGCTATATTGCTTGCTTCTGCGTGGGTTGATTTTAATATTGCTCTGGTACACATGTTGATGTTAAGTTTGTTTTCATTGCGAAGAATTATCATAAGACAATTAAAAATTATGAACTTCAGGATAGGTGGAGACAGTGTTTTGTACAGTGAAAAGCGATAAAGATCTGCTTCGCCAAAAGGCAAGGCTAGCGGTGAGGTGCTTGCCTTTTGAAGTATGACATCAATTAGTACCAAAAAATTAAAATAATTAATTGTATATATAAATAATCAAAATCTCACAAAGAAGAAAGAAAATACATATTGGTTGGACTGTCTCTGGAAAAGTTTGGCTGGTCGTCAGAGAAGTCTAGTTAGGTTATTTGGTTGGAGTCAAAGACTAAGTGTAAGAGTGCAATTGTGAAAATTTTGAAAGAAACACCTAAAATTATCTTTTAAATTTTGAAATCCTGAATTGGTCCCCTTTTTTAAAAATAAAATATAGAAGATGATATCTTTCTCGCCTCTCGCCTTTATCGCTATGGCATCACCTTTTAAAGATCACCTCGCCATAAAGCTAAAAGGTGATGAAAGGTCACCTCTCTCATCTCTCACCATTGGCGACAAGGCGATTGCCTTTCATAACTCTGGGTGGAGGACTATAAGGATATATAGGTTCCTTAGTTAACAAATTCAATACAGGCTCAAATAATTGTGTTTTCGCTGCATTACTAAATTGATAACAACAAAGTAAAGAAAGAGGTAAGGATTTCATTTGCCAACGTTATAGATAAATGGATCATAAAGAGAATAGCTACGCTAACTTGTTGGGATAGAACACACAATCCAAAATCTGAAACCTTTCGATCTCCCGAAGCATCCAATAATAAATTTCCAGACTGCACGAGAAAAAGAAGGTTTAATTTCTATGCATACTATGAAACTCTTTAACATCATCATATCAAAGAATTTTAATAAAATAACCAAAAAAACAAGTCTACATTGTTACCATAGATAAGTTAAATCTGTAAAAAAAAAAAAAAAAGGTAGGATAGACGTAGTAGAAATAGAGACAGGAACAAAAATATCGCAAATAATCTGTTAAGTGCTGCAACAGAAAAACTACTTTTCTTTAGATCTCTGTGCTAAAATAGCGAAATAGTAGTAATAAGTTGCTATAAATACTTCCTTGCATCTTCTTCACACATTCGCCTATAATTTACCTTTACGCCAATAAATCATGTGATAAGCTTTAATCAGAGCAAAAATTCTCCCAAAAACTTGTAAGCACCAAATGCATTTAAACTCATAATTTTATCAGATAACTCGTCACCTGACAAACTTGATAACAATTACTAATATCTCTGTCATGCTTACCACAACTTCCAGGCAAACGAAACCTGGTGTTACCTAGAAATATTAAGAATTGACCTAAAAAATTGCTAAGCATATGGAATTCACTCTACTTCGATGTGCTACAAATTTAGTGCTCTTCTTTTCTCATTGTCTATGTAGTCATTATTTACTTCAAGTCGAGGACTCTTAAATTGTTAAATTACAATTTTCTTTATTTTCATTTATTTATTTCCCAATTTAGTTTTAGTAATAAGTTCAAGATGATCTTTCTTTTGTTTTACTGGTTTGGTTTTGGCAAAACCCATGCTAGAGGATAAGGGATAGAATGAACAAAAGGAGAACTTTTTCTAAACAACTGATCTGAAAGATATTTTTTATAATCTGTGACTGATTTGATCAAACACATCCAATTTTTATTGTTTAGCAGTTCTCCATTATACTGCGATTTTAGCCTTAATCTTAGATTTTCTCCGATTTCATATTTAGCAACCCATATATAAAAATTTAAAGCAAATACAGGCAAACAATCTAAAAGAAAATGCAAAAATTGAATGGAAAAGAAGGAGGAGAAAACATGTGAAGATGAAAAGTTAAGAAATCAAATCCAAAATTTAAGAGAGAAATGGCAAATTACCTGAAGCTAGCAGTAGTAGTTGAAGGCAAAGTGCTAGAATCCAAAACCTAAGTTTTCCTCTCCATTTTCAATAGAGGAGAAAAGATGAAAGGCAAATGAAAAATTGAAGAAGATATATTACAGTTGAAGGTGAAAAGTTGAGTAATTAAATATAAAGACTTTTTGTCATAAATATATAAAGTAAATAATTTAATAAATAAAAGTTATTAAAAAAGAGAAAAAATAAGTATAAAAGAATGTCATAGAGAGTGTCACATCTTAAGACTTAAAGATAGATTATATATTCAATCGAATAAATGCTTCCATTACTTTAGACTTAAACAAGATGATTTTTCCTCGCTAGGAGAACTAGGAGTATAGTCTAGGAGGGGGAGAGAAATGAGATAAAAAAAAAAGATAGTTTGTCACACATTAAAATTTTTTTAATTAGTCAACTATATCTTTTAAATTTATCACAGACAAAAAGTTTCTTATTATTTCTATATTATGTGATATCGGGCTGGATTGTTCAATTAACTATCTTAATAATTATATGACCTAATAAGCAAAAAATAATTCCCAAACACACCCTAAGGAAACTCATCCCTAAGGAAACTCAGGACCAAATGCCTAAGACATATATCCACTTTAGGCTGTGAAAATTTATTTTTATGCAATGTTGATAGACTAATGTGCTACTATAGTGTACTGATGGTGGTGCTAGTTGATGGATTCACGGGATGATTCCGTTGTGAATCATAATCCTATTCGATTTTTGAATATTGAAGGGAAGGAACAAGTTCCTGTCAAAGAAATAGTTCCTTTTATATTCAGGTTGGAAGACGATGAACCTCTTGTGACACCCCTTAATTTCTTCCTATATGATCTGGTAGAGTATGTGCAGAGGAGTTTTTATATTTTTACGATACTAATTATTAATTGAATGAAATTCTAATGAGTATAAATAGAGGTGAATGCTTTTATTTTATTGGACCACTATCTATTCTTTACTCGTCGAAACCATTTCTAATTATTAGTAAAAGCGTTACATACTAAGAAAATGACTGAAGAAAACTATAGAAGCAAATTATGAGAGAGGTTTATGAGTCGTAGAGAGGTTTACGACTTATAGACTGAGGTTTTGTATGAAATTTAAGTATTTCAAACTGCAAGTTCATTTTCTTACTAGTAGGAGTTTATGACTCGTAAACTATATTATGACTTGTAAGAGAAGGTATTATACTAAATTACAGTGACTCAAGTTTCAAGATCCTTCAGTTTATGAGATGGGTTTATGACTCATAGAACATATTACGACTTGTAGAGAGGGTTTTTATGGTAAATTCCCTTAACTCAGATTTTTGGGGACTTTCAGTCCACAAGAGGTATCTACGACTTATAGATGGGTTTCATAAACCCAGTCGACAGTTTTAATGAGGGGTAATTTTATCCATTCTACTACCTATTCCATTAAACCCTAGATGTTTTTGGCTTGAATAAAGCTTGAAAGCATAACCCTAAGGGCATTATTTCCTATTCTTCATACTTAGGTTTTCTTGAGAGCAAGAAGAGAGGAGAAGGAGCTAGGATTTTTCAATTCAAGAGCATGGAGTTCTTGATATTTGATTCTTTCTTCATCCCCAAGTGTGTAAGTCTTACCAAAGTGTGAAATTTCTTTCTTCACATGCCCCTTTCCATTATCATAAGTTAAGATTTGAGAAGAGTTGAGCTTTGAGAAACTTCCACTATATTAATACTATATCCTTGCATTTATCATGAATGGCCTATTTTACTACATGATATAATTGGTATATTGCATGAACATTGACATAGGATTTAACATGTATTTCGTTCTTGATAGCATGAACCCTAAATCACATGTTTTTATGAAATTCTATTCATATTATTGAGTGTTTGAGTTGATATAAATTTAGGATTGAGCATGTTAGTTGAGTAAATCAAGTGCGATTGAGTATGAGGAGCAAGTTGCATTAAGTCATATACATCACTATATAAAATTGTCTTACTTGTAATATCATATAATGAGTCAAGTTGAATAAGTCCAAATGACCGTTGAGTTTGAGTTAAGTTTGATTTGTCTGCATTGATTGAATGAGTTGATGCGAAACTAAGTTGAGTTGAGCATTGAGATTTGAGTTGATTGGTTGAGAATTGAGTTCTGAGCTGATTGACTGAGTATTGAGGATTGGGTTGATTGATGAGTTGAGCATAATTTAGTCTTGGTAGGAGTATCGAGCATCGAGCGGGGAGCGAGTACACTTCTGGTTTAACCTACAGAACTATGTTGCCAGCATAGGATAGTCATTTCAACTAGTCTAGCGACTCTTATCCCTCAAAGGGACATTTATCCTAGATCCATGAGAGAGTTGATCACCCTTTTCCATGGCAAGTTAAGGGCGGGATGGCAATGATTCTGATTCGTTGTGCACCACCAAATTATAGGTGGTAGGATGAGGATGTCCTTTAAGAGAAACTCCCAAGAAACACTTATTGAGCATAATTGATTTCAAACTGAGTCTATTTCATTGAGTATATTTTGAAAAAAGCATGATTTACTTTGAAAGTTTGCATATCGAGTCGAGCATGAGTTGTTGAGTCGAGTTGAGCGAGTTTAGCTTTATTTTCTTGAGCTATTTTATATACCAATATATTCCATATACTGATATCCATTTGGGTCTGCATCCTTTTAAGATGTAGATACAGGTGATAGAAGACTTCAGCCGGTGCATCATTGAGGTCCAGATTTGTACACTCCAGGGTTGGTGAGCCTGTCTGCTATCCGGAGGTGCTCTTTTATTTTAATGAGTTGACTTGGTATATTTTCTTTCTTTGATTTTGAGGTGTCTATGGCCTGTCATGGTACCATCCTAGATTGTTATGTAGAGGCTTCATAGATAGTTGAGTAGAGGGTTTTGATGAGTCTTCTGTATCTAAACAATTTTACTAAAACTATGATACAATGGATTTATGCGTATGATGTCTTATCAGCTTTCAAGTCGATGTGAAGATGAGGCCAAGTGGTTCTCTTGAGGGCTAGCAATAGTCTCTCTGAGTGCTACCCATGCCAAGGATACACTCCCGAGAGAGTTCAGGAGTCCTAGGGAGTCTATGTAGCCGTTTCTAGTAGAGTCTTGTTTATGTGTGTGTGTTGTGCACTACACTTCACAAGCGGGAAGCTACAGGACATTAGGAATTGTTACTCTATTCTTCTGATCTGAGTTTGTGGAATAGAATTGGAAACCCTATAAAATTGTTTTCTAACTCGTGCGTTATGCGATTGAAGATCATGCTCCTAAGATGCATCGTGACCCAGAGAAATGCTTTAGCTAACATTGCTGAGAACCCTACTTTAGAGGTGGCTCCTCAAATGGAAAAGTGGGGCCAAGGTTGACCGACCAGGTCTACTAGTGTTCCTGTGACACCTACTGCTCCATCTGCTCCTACTACTAAGGCTGACTTCAAAGGAGTTATTGCCAGGCTCACACAGTTAGTAGCTGCTCAGAGTGGGAACCAGTGTTCATAGACTCCTAGTTCTAGCACTCATTAGCCGATGAACTGCTTCTAGAATGAGTGATTTTCTGAGGATGAACCTGCCTGTCTACACTAGGTCTAAGGTTGAGAAGGAACCTCAGAACTTCATTGATGAGATGTGGAAGGTCCTATAAACCATGAATGCGATTGAAATCGAGTGAGTTGAGCTCGCTGCCTATCAGCTCAAGGATGTGGCTAATGTGTGGTACAATCAGTGGGAAGAGAGACAAGCTGAGGATGTTCAGCCTGCTACTTGGGATGAGTTTGAGAGTTCTTTCCTCAATCACTTCTTCCCTCAGGAGTTGAGAGAGGCGATGATCGAGGAGTTTGTGAATCTAAAATAAGAGGGGATGACTATTAAAGAATATGGTATAAGGTTTATCCAGCTGTCTAGGTATGCCCCAGAGATTGTCCCAAATATGAGGGTAAGGATGACAAAATTTGTATCCGAATTAGGTAGACAGGTGAAGAGAGAGTACAAGGTGGCATTGTTGATTCCTAGCATGGAAATCTCCAGAATGATGGTTTATGCCTAGCAGACTGAGGAAGACAAGAAAAAGGATAGAGAGGAACATCTGAGTAAGAATACTAGATCAGCAGGGCCTGAGCTCAATTAGACCAATAGAGTAAGGGAGATAAGCCTTACTTCAAGAAAAGGTCTTCTAGCTATGCACCATCTTCAGCTAGTACACTAAACCCAAGCTAGATATATCAAAGATACCAAGGTCAATCGAAATTTAGGGCACAGGGTGCACAGTCTCAAGGAAATGCTACCCTTGGCTCTAAAAGGAAGCCACCTTGTGGAAAATGTGGCAAGATACATTTGGGAGAGTGTAGGGAAGGAGGGAATAGTTATTACAGGTGTGGCCAGCCATGCCATTTTTAGAGAGAGTGTCCGATATGGGGCTATGAGGCCCAGTCTTCCACCACATCACCACCAGTGAGTGGTAACTAGAGAGATAATGCACCAGAGGCAGGCGGTGGGGTAAATCATCTATATATGATGGGAAACCAACTTGATTAGGATGTCACACCAGATGTTAACATGGGTATGCTTCGAGTCCATACCTTTCCTTCTTTTGCTTTATTTGATGTGGGTGCAACTTGCTCTTTTGTGATGCCATATGTGACGAGTAAATTTGAGATTCTTCCTGAGTGTTTTCTTGAGCCATTTTCTATTTCTACTCTTGTATGTGAGTTCATTCGAGCTAAGAAAATCTATAGAGATTGTGTGGTTTCCATCTATCATAGGGATACACTTTTTGAGTTGATTGAGTTGGTGATGGTTGATTTTGATATGATCCTTGGTATGAATTTGCTTCACGCCTGCTATGCCTCTGTTGATTGCCAAACTCAGATTGTTAAATTCCAATTTCCAAATGAGTCTGTTATTGAGCGAAAAGGAGATTCTGTTGCACCGAAGGGTAAGTTTATTTCTTACCTCAAGGCCTAGTGACTAATTTCTAAGGGATGTATCTACCATCTCATTTGAGTTAAGACCGATGAAGTTGAGCCCCTTACTTTTGAGTTTATCTCGATTTGAGCAAGTTTCTTGATGTATTTCCTGAGGATCTGCCTGGAGTCCTTTCCGACAGGGAGATCGACTTTGGAATTAATGTTCTTCCTGACATCCAACGTACTTCTATTCTTCCATATAGAATGGATCTCATAGAGTTGAAAGAGCAATCATGGGATTTGTTAGAGAAAGGATTTATAAGGTTAAGTGTCTCTCAATGGGGTGCTCCTGTCTTGTTCGTGTGAAAGAAGGATGGTTCTCTGAGGATGTGTATTGATTATCATCAGTTGAATAAGGTGACCATCAAGAATAAATATCCCCTTCTGAGGATTGACAATTTGTTCGACCAACTTCAGGGTGCCATTGTTTTCTTTAATAAAGACCTTAGATTAGGCAATCATTAGTTGAAATTAAGAGAATGTGACATTCTAAAGATATGTTTTCAAACTCGATATGGTCACTTTGAGTTCTTGGTAATGTCTTTCGGGTTGACAAATGCACCCACAACCTTTATGGACCTGATGAACATAGTGTTCAGATAGTATCTTGACATGTTTGTGATTGTGTTTATTGATGATATTTTGGTATATTCTAGAGATGAAGAGAAGCATGTCAATCACCTTAGCATCACTTTGCAAACATTCCGAGATAATGACTTATATGCAAAGTTTTCTAAGTGTGAATTTTGGCTCTAATCTATGGCTTTCTTAGGTCATTAGATTTCTAGAGATAGAATTCGAGTGGATACTCAAAAGATTGTGGCAGTTAAGAACTGGCCAAGACCAACTTCACTGACTAATATAAGGAGCTTTCTGGGATTGGCTGGCTATTATCAGAGGTTTACTGAAGGATTTTCATCAATATTCACGTTGTTGACCAAATTGAGTCAGAAGAAGATGAAGTTTCAATGGTCTGACGTATGTGAGAAAAGTTTCCAAGGGTTGAAGGCAAGATTAACTACTGCACCAGTACTGACCTTGCCTAATGGAACAGATGGGTTTGTGATTAACTATGATGCATTGATGGTAGGATTGGGATGTGTATTGACGCAAAAAGGAAAACTTATTGCCTATGCTTCTAGGTAGCTTAAGGTGCAAGAGAAAAATTATCCTACCTATGACTTGGAGTTCACCACCACCTATATGGAGCACATGTTGATGTATTCACAGACCACAAGAGCCTGTAATTTATCTTCATTCAAAAGGAGCTTAACTTGAGGCAAAAAAGGTGGCTTGGGTTACTGAAGGACTATGACATGAGCATCCTCTACCACCTAGGTAAGTTAATGTAGTTAGTGATACTTTTAGCAGGTTGTCCATGGGAAGCACCACCCATGTGGAGGAGGAGAAGAGAGATGAAACGACCCCAAAAAGTGCCCAAAAATGTGCCTCAATAAGTGCCTAGAATCATAATTTCCATATATCTAAAACTCCATTTATTATTTTGAATGTTTGACTTCATACACTTGTTCAGGGGGTCAAATTGAGTGGGAAATGGGTCTAACCTTAATTTTAGAGAAATTGCATCAAAATCCAAAAATCACAAAAATGCGAGTTAGGAGGGTCGATTTTAAAGGGGCATATCTCTTAGCATACAAAGAACTGGGTAGCATATAACCTATCAGATTAAATCTCTCTGAATTAGCTTTCCAACACACTTAGTGTTACCTCATTTCGAGTTCGGATGAAGAATTTATGCCCATTTTCGTAGAACTCATTTGTGCAAAAATGCAAATTCTAGTGAGTAATTTGCATCGCTTCCTCAACACAGACCAGTGTTAATTTGGTCCTGTTTTTTTTAATTTTGGTCCAAGACTTTCACATCTTGGACCTAAGGGTTCCCATTCTTGAAAATACCTATACTTAACCTTATTCACCCTCATATCATCCTAAACACTCCCCAATACTCACTGAAACACTTAGCCATATTTTCACTCCCAATGTCAAGTCTAAAACCCTTATCCCAAGCTAAAGTTCTCCTTCAAGGTTCTTCTTCAAGCTCTAAGTCTCCATTTCAATCTTCACCAAGTTTATCTCGAAGCTAAGGTATGTGGGTTTTAACCATTGGATCCTTTCACCCATGATGCCCAATCCTCTTTTCTACTTAAATTGTATGATTTATAGTTGATTTTACATGTGAGTTTTGTATATTAAGAAATTTACTACACAGTGATTTGGGGTTTATAAAAGTATGATTGTTTTATCATGTTTTGAGCTATAAATCTTGGATCTAATGTTGGATTTGATGAGGGGTTTTGATATATATTGCTTGAGGGTGTTGCAAGGTGTTGATTGATGTTTTAAAATGGATTTTCTTGCATGATTTCACTCTTGAATTGCATGATTTTACACTAGCACTACACACCCGCCAAGTGTTTGATAAAATGTCCGGCTAGGGTTTCTTGAGGAATTGAAGGTCTAATGCTTATCTTATGTTATGAATGACTCTATGATGATGAAAGAAAGATGAATATGTGTTGATTTCATGAAAAGTATGCATGATGATGAAAGAAGAGTATGTATATGATGTTATGATGATGAAAGAAGGAAATTATATATATGGTATTTCTTTATGTAGTGTTGAATTGGCCATAACCGAATTGAGGGGGTTGATACCTCATTAACCAAATTAAGGCGTAAATATCTCATTAACCAAATTGAGGGGTTGATACCTCATTAATGAAATTATGGAGTTGGTACCTCAATCGCCTTAGAGGCGGGTGGCATATGCTAATAACAAAATTAAGGGGTTGATAACTCCATCACCTAGGATGGGAGGTGGTAAGACCATTAGCCAAAGGATGGACTCTTTTTACACATTCTATGTTTTATATAAGCATGATTTTTCTTCAAGCACCATTTGTACATGACATATTGTTGCTATGTTATCTATTTCCTATGTTATGCATTTTGATCATGTTGCCTATCTATGTTGCTTTACATCCTACATACTTAGTATATTCAAACATACTAACGTATACTCTATGCCTACATGATATGACCATGTAGGAACCGGAACTCCATTTGGTCATCATCTTCCTCCGCATGGCTAGTGGCTTTCATTCAAGCTAGTGGGTGAGTCCTCACGTCCAAGGGCAATATCTATGTTCTTATACTATGTATTGAAGACTACCTTTCCTTTTTTTGTATATTTGACTATGAGGGTGAGACCAGTTGCTTGTCTTGGCCCCTACTATTCAATATATTTATGTATAAATCTCTCTCTCCCTTAGTCCCAATTTCCCTTATTTATGTTTCTTATGTTTTTTCATATTGCTTTCACGACAAGGATGTGTAATGATATGCTATGAGGCTTGTTTGGGGTTCCTTCGAGTTCCCCATTCACCGGTCATGTATAGGCCTTGGTCATGGGTCATGACAATAATAGTATTAGAGCACTAGGTTGATAGATCCTCAAAGTCCAACACACCGCGTCGATTAGAGTCTTATTAATGGTTGTGCTGTGCACCACATCTATTAATAGGAGGCTATGAGATATTTTAGGAAATGTTCCACTTCCTCATGATCTATGTCATGCAATAAACTTAGATCCCCTAGGGCTTATTGCTAACCCCTAACCTCTACATTTCAAGATATGTCTCAAGTCACTCAGGATGGTGCTATGATGAACGCGGAGATTTGCACTGCTCTATGCAAAGTGGCCAAAGCGGCAGTAACATTGGCAACTTACCTCGACCAATAAGTGAGTACTCCCAATACTTCTAGTGGTAGAAGGGACGTAGTGAGGTTAAGAGGCCTCATAATGTGGGTAAGTTCCTAAGTCTTAAGTGTAGAGGTGGTGGTGGTGTGGTACCTTATGCTAGGTGCCCAAAATGTGGTAGAGGCCATGATGGCCCATGCATAAGAGGTACTAGTGCTTGCTATGGTTGTGGGGAGATGGGTCATAAGGTTAAGGATTGCCCTCGTAAATGCAGTATGAGAAGAAGAGGTGATGAGGGGGTGGCAAGGAAGACCAATGCTTGTTATGGATATTATGAGGCGAGTCACAAGCTAGTGGATTGTCCATATGTTCGAGGGAAGTATAAGTGTGGTCAACCTTTGGATCGAGGTGGTCATGTTGATCAAGTGGATCAAGGAGGGGATGAAGTGCCTGATGCTATTACCGGTAATTTGAAGTTTCCTTGGTTTTGTTGTGCATGCATTGTTAGGCCTGGTGTACCACTATTCTTCTCTATTCTTTTGGTTGCTAGTGGGGCTTCTTGTGTGCCCAAGTTGTTGTGTGGGTATTTGGTGTCCATCCTTTTGTTGGGTATATTGTTACTAAAAGGTTTATAAGTGTAGATCAGGGGTTATATTTCATTAGGTCTTGCTTTGTGGCTTGATGAAGTTGGTAAGGTGAATTCTGATATCATTATAGGGTTGAAATGCTTGCATGCATTTTGTGTCTTCATGAGTGGTAGGACCCATAGAGTTAGATCCAGAATTCCTAACGAGCCCATCCTTGAGTGGGAGGTTGTCAAATGGTAGCAAGGGAGGTAGGTCGACTTCTTGTCATAAGGTACAATTAGTCTTTAAGGGGTTGCATTTATTATCTTGTGAGAATTGGAGGTGTTCAACCTAAGTTGTTTTGTTATTAGAATTGTTGTTAGTGGTAGATGAGGCCTTGAATGTCCTTTTCGACATTTTGGATTTGGGATAGTGTCTTTTGGTTTGATTTGTACACTGGTTATGCCTATAAGTCTCATGATTAAGATCTTTAGTCCCTACTCTAATAGGCTTATGGTGGTTTTGGTGATGATATGATTGTTCATTTCCCTAATGAGCTAGTGCATGTGAGTCATTTGAGGTTAGTACTATTAAGATTAAGGAAGAAAGTTAGATGATAAATAGGAGAAGTGGGAGTTTGGTTATAAGAAGTTTCCTTCCTAGGTCGTGTGGTGCCGGCTGAAGGTATTAAAGTGGACCTTAGTAAGATGAATGGGATGAGAGATTAGCATAGACCTTTGAACCCATCGGATATTAGGAGCTTCTTGGGCTGAGTGGGCTAGTACTGGAGGTTGTGAATAGGTTATCTTCTAGTACTTTCCTTAGGACTTAGTTGACCCTAAGTGAGGCCGATGTTGTGACCGACATTTTGAGTAAAGTGATTTGATAGGTCCTAGAGTTGTTATCTCTTGTATGATTCCTTTGTGCTAATAGGACTCATGTATGTGTCCTGAATGGTTATGTGAGTCTATAGTGGCTAGAAGGCATCTATAAGGGTTGCCCTGTGTTCTTATTTCATAGAACTCTTGTCTTGTGATCTTGGATAAACTTGATGTGTTGGAGGTCTAGGTATAGTTTGTGTTACTTGCATAGCATGTTTTCAATGAGTGTAGAACCCGTAAGGTTTTAATATGATGGTTGAGGATGGTTGATCTATTTGGTCAACTACCATAGGTTAGTCACTTCTCTAAGGATAATTTGAGGTTTCAGTTTTTTTCTTAGGTGTAGAAGAGGGTAGATGATATCCCTAAGTATCCTTTCGAACTAGGAATGATCATTTTGAATATTAGTGGAGTTGTTTGGTTGGATTATACATCGTTTATATGTATGGGTTGAATGAATAGGGTCTTAAAACACTACCTTGATACGTTTGTGGTGGCCTCTAGTGATGAGGTATTGATTTATTTAGAGCTTGGGACTCAACTGGGGGTAGTGTTGCATGTCTCGAATGATGAGAGATTGTTTGCTAAATATGATAGGTGTGCATTGTGGATAACAAGATGGTGGTTAGAATTCTTTAAGGATTATGAAATTACTGTGCATTATTTTTCCCTGGTAAGGCTAATGTTGCGGTCGATGCTCTAGGTACCCTAGCATGTGTTGTTGATGGTGGCAAGGAGAAGACTAGTGGGGTCCATCGATTAGTTAGATTGGAAGTTAGGTTGAGGGAAGTTGAGCATGGTGGTTTAGCATTCTTGATGGTTCTAAATCTTCTTGGGTTAAGAGGTCTAGACTAGGCAAGGCCTTGATTCCGCCTTATTGGAGTTGGAAGTTTTGGGTAAGAGAATGATAGAGTGGAGGTTGTCCCCCAAGGAGGAGATGGTGGTTATTATATCAAGTGGGTTAGGTGTATTTAAGGTTTACAATTGAGTTGAGGACTGTGAGTCCTTAGAGAGTGTAGAGGGATGTTGGTAAGGTTGCTTACTTTTTGGCAATTGCCTATGGTAGGGATATGGTTTATCCGGTTTGTCATGCTTCTAGGTTGATGGGATGTGTTGGTGACTCTAGTGTTATAGAACTTTTTGAAGTTGTGGGTGAGGTGGATGATAAGTTGGCTCAGGAGAAGGTCCTTTGGGAGGTGTTGGATGGATGAGTGGACAAATCGATTGATAATTATGTGGTGTTCGTCAAGGCCCTTTGGAAGAGTCATCTATTCGTATGTGTCTCTCGAGAAGTCATGTGGGCATGGAGAAGCAATATCCATATCTCTTTCATTCTACTCAATCTTACGATGACATGTCAAGTCCATTCTATGATTCTAAGTCTTATGTTTCAGTCCACATGGCATTCATATGCATTCATATTTAAGTTGGCAAGTTTATGATGATTTTACCCTTATGTTGAGATTTATAAAATGGTGTTTTAAATATAATGTTTCATTATTGTTGGGGCTAATTTGTTCATGATCACTCTTCTCATGTACATTTCTTTGACATTCGGGGATGAATGTTCCCAAGGGGGAGATATTGAAACGACCCCAAAAAGTGCCTGAAAATGTGCCTTCAAAGTGCCCTGAATCGTAATTTCCATAGATCTAAAAATCCATTTATTATTTCAAAACATTGACTTCATATTATTGTTTAGGGGGTCAAATTGAGTGGGAAATGGGTCTAACCTGAATTTTAGAACACCGTGTTAAAATCTAAAAATCACAAAAATGCGAGTTAGGAGGGTCGATTTTAAAGGGGCATATCTCTTAGCACACAAAGAATTGAGTGGCCCACGAACTGTCAAATTTAAGATCTTTGAATTATCTTTCCAACGCACTTGTTTCACCTCATTTCGAGTTCGTATAAAGAATTTATGCCCATTTTCATAGAAGTCATTTGTGTAGAAATGCAAATTCCTGTGAGTAATCCGCAGCACAGACCTTGTTATTTTGGTCCTGTTTTTTTTATTTCGTTCCAAGACTTTCAAGTCTTGGGCCTAAGGGTTCCCATTCTTGAAAACACACGTACGTAGCCTTATTTCACCCTCATATCATCCTAAACACTCCCCAGTACTCACTCAAACACTTAGCCATATTTTCACTCCTAAATTAAAGTTTCAAACCCTTATCCCTAGCTAAGGTTCTTCTTCAAGCTCCAAATCTCCATCTCTAATCACCACCAAGTTCATCTCCAAGCTAAGGCATGTGTGTTTCAACCATTGGGTCCTTTCACCCATGGTTCCCAATCCTCTTCTCTACTTAAATTACATGATTTAAAGTTGATTTACATGTGGGTTTTGTACATCAAGAAATTTACTATACAGTGATTTGGGGTTTATGAAAGTATGATTGTTTTATCATGTTTTGAGCTATAAATCTTTGATCTAATGTTGGATTTGATGAGGGGTTTTGATCTATATTGCATGAGAGTGTTGCAAGGTATTGATTGATGGTTTTACAATGGATTTTCTTGAATGATTTCACTCTTGAATTGCATGGTTTTACACTAGCACTACACACCTGCCAAGTGTTTGATAAAATGTTGGATTAGGGTTTCTTGAGGAATTGAAGGTCTAATGCTTGTCTTATGTTATGGATGACTCTATGATAACAAAAGAAGGATGAATATGCATTGATTTCATGAAAAGTATGCATGATGATGAAAGAAGAGTATGTATATGATGTTATGATGATGAAAGAAGGAAAGTATGTATATGTATTTCTCTAGGTAGTGTAGAATTGGCCATAACCAAATTGAGGGGATTTATACCTCACTAACCAAACTGAGGAGTTGATACCTCATTAACCAAATTGAGGGGCTGATACCTAATTAACCAAATTGTGGGGTTGATACCTCATTAACTAAATTATGGGGTTGGTACCTCAATCGTCTTAGAGGTAGGTGGTGTATGCTAATAACCAAATTGAGAGGTTGATAACTCCATCACCTGGGATAGGAGGTGGTAAGTCCATTAGCTAAAGGATGGACTCTTTCTATGTACATTCTATGTTTTATATAAGCATGATTTTACTTCAAACACCATTATACATGTCATATCATTGCTATGTTATCTATTGTCTATGTAATGCATTTTGATCATGTTGCCTATCTCTTATTGCATTGCATCCTATATACTTAGTACATTCAAACACACTAACACATACTTTATGCCTACATGATATGACCATGTAGGAATCGGAACTCCATTTGGTCATCATCCTCCTCCACGTGGCTTGTGGCTTCCATTCAAGCTGGTCGGTGAGTCCTCATGTCCGAGGGCAATATCTGTGTTCTTATGCTATGTATTGAATACTAACTTTTCTTTTTCGTATACTTGACTATGAGGGTGAGCCCGGTTGCTTGTCTTGGCCCCCGCTAAGTTGCATGTTAGAGGTGTTAGTTGGACATGTTATATATTATGCTTGAGCTTTGACTCACTTATGATATTCAATATATTTATGTATAAATCTCTCTCTAACTTAGTCCCAATTTCCCTTCTTTATGTTTCTTATGTCGTTTCACATTGCTTTTGCGACCAAGGATGTGTAATGATATGCTATGAGGCTTGTTTGGGGTTCCTTCAGATTTCCCATTCGCCGGTCACATCTAGGCCCTTGGCTTGGGTCGTGAAAAGAGAGTTAGCCAAAGAGGTACATAGACTGGCACGATTGAGATTTCAATTAGATGAATCAGGTGAAGGAGGAGTCCATGTACATAATGGGTTTGCATAATATCTAGTAGTGGTGGTGAAGGAGAAACAAGATCAAGATCCTATTTTACTATAGTTGGAGGATGTGCATAAGCAGAAGGTGATGACTTTTGCCAAAAGCGGAGATGGAGTATTGAGGTACCAAGATAGATTGTGTGCTTCAAATATTGATGGGGTTTGAGAGAGGATCATTGAACCGGCCCATAGCTCTAGATATTTTATTCACCCAGGGTCTACCAAGATGTACCATGAATTGAGGGAGGTCTTTTGGTGGAATAGAATGAAGAAAGATATTGCTAAGTTTGTTTACAAGTTCTCGAATTGTCAACAAGTTAAAGTTGAGCACCAAAGGCCATATGGAGTAGCCTAGAACTTTGAGATCCCAAAGTAGAAGTGGGAGATGATTAACATGGACTCTGTTACAAGTTTAACGAGGTCCCGCGGACAGCATGATTCGATTTGGGTGATAGTTGATCGGATGACTAAGTCTGCAAACTTCTTAGCAGTCAAGACGACCGACTCGACCAAGGATTACACCCAAATTTACATAAGGGATATTGTTAGATTGCATGGAGTTCCCTTTTCCATCATCTCAAATAGAGGATCCCAATTTATTCCCCAGTATTGGAGATCTTTTAAGAAGGGTTTGGGTACGAAGGTGCTCCTTAGAACTTTCCACCCTCAGACAAATAGCCAAGCAAAGCGCACAATTCAGACCTTGAAGGATACATTAAGAGCCTACGCCATTAACTTTAAAGGTAATAAGGATGACAATTTTCCTTTGATAGAGTTTTCTTACAACAATAGCTTTCAGTCAAGCATTCAGATGGCCCTATATGAGGCACTTTATGGGAGGAGGTGTAGGTCGCCAATTAGATGGTTTGAGGTAGGTGAAACAGAGTTGATTAGACTAGACTTTGTTTATCAAGACATGGAGAAGGTGAAAATCATCCGAGAAAGTTGAGGATAGCACAAAGTCGACAGTTATCCTACATGAATGTTAGAAGAAGAGACTTAGAGTTTGAGGTCAATGATTGGTTGTATTTGAAAGTGTCACCCATGAAGGGTGTGGTGAGATTTTGAAAGAAAGGAAAGTTGAGTCCGAGGTATATTGGCCCTTATCAGATTATGAAGACAGTAGGCAATGTGGCGTATGAGTTGTAGCTACTATGAGAGTTAGAGGCCATCCACCCACTTTTCCACATTTTCATGCTTAAAAAGTGTTTGGGGGATCATAATTGGTTGTCGCTGTTGAGAGTATTGGAGCGAAATATAGCCTGATCTATGAAGAGTTTCCTATTCAAATCCTTGATCGTCAGGTTCGTAAGTTGAGGACCAAAAAGATTGCACTTGTCAAAGTACTATGGAGAAACCAATTTGTAGAAGAAGCTACTTGGGAGGCGGAAGAGGATATGAAGACCAAGTATCCTCATTTATTCCTACCTGCTGATGAATGAGAGAGTTGATGGTTAGTATTTCCCTCTTAATTCTTAAATTTCTATTCCCTGAGTCCTCCAACCATTCTAAATATGATAGCCGATAGAGTTCTAGTGTCCGAGTGAGGATTGATGTGATTTGTTGATTATTTTGCTTGCTAAATTTCTTGATTTGTTGATTGCAGGGGTGAAATGAAAGTTGGTTTATTGTTAGAGCCCATAGGGAGATTCATGCCTTAACCTAAATTCCTATCCTTCTCTTCATTCGAGGATGAACCCAAGGGAGAGATAATGTAACATCCCGTAATATTTTTCCTATCTGATCTAATTGAGTATGTGTAGAGGATTTCTGAGAAAATGACTGAGGAAAACTATAGAAGCAAATTATGAGAGAGGTTTACGAGTCATAGAGATGTTTATGACTCGTCCACCGGGGTTCGTATGAATTTCCAGTGTTTCAGACAGCAGGTTCATCTTTTTATGTGGAGTTTACAACTCGTAAACCATATTATGACTTGTAAGATAAGGTTTCGTACTAAATTCCAGTGAATGAAGTTTCAAGATCCTTTAGTTTATGAGATGGGTTTATGAGTCTTAGAACACATTACGACTCGTAGAGAGGGGTTTCGTGGTAAATTCCAACAACTCAGATTTTTGGGGACTTTCAATCTACAAGAGGTGTCTACGACTCGTAGATGGGGTTTTGTAGACCCATTGGACAATTTTAATGAGGGGTAATTTTTTCCATTCTATAACCTATTCCATTAAACCCTAGATGTTTTTGGCTTGAATAAAGCTTGAAATCATAATCCTAAGGGCATTATTTTCCATTCTCCACACTTGGGTTTTCTTGAGAGCAAGAGGAGAGAAGTAGCTAGGGTTTTTCAATTCAAGAGCAAGGATTGCTTGAGATTCAATTGTTTCTTCATCCCTAGGTATGTAAGGCTTACCAAAGTATGAATTTCCTTTCTTCACATGCCCCTTTCCATTATCTCGAGTTAAGATTTGAAAAGAGTTGAGCTTTGAGAAACTTCCACTATTCTAATACTATATCCTTACAATTATCATGATGGACCTATTTTTACTACATGAGGTAATTGGTATATTTCATGAACATTAACATGGGATTTAACATGTATTTCTTTCTTGATAGCATGAATCCTAAATCACATTTTTTTATGAAATCCTGTTCACATTTTTGAGTGTTTGAGTTGATATAAATTGAGCATTGAGCAAGTTGAGTTGAGTAAATTGACTATGATTAAGTATGAGGAGCACATTGCATTCAGTCATATACATCACTATATATGATAATCTTACTTGTAATATCATAATGAGTCAAGTTGAGTGAGTCCAAATGACCGTTGAGTTTGAGTTGAGTATGATTTATCTACATTGATTGAATGAGCTGATGAGAAATTGAGTTGAGTTGAGCATTGAGATTTGAGTTGATTGGTTGAGCATTGAGCTCTGAGTTGATTGACTGAGTATTGAGGATTGAGTTGATTGATGAGTTGAGCATGATTTAGTCGTGGGAAGAGTATGGAGCACTGAGCGGGGAGCGAGTCTTCTTTAACCCATAGAATTAGTTGCTAGCGTAGGATAGCCATTACTGTTAGTCTGGCTACTCTTGTCCCACAAGTGGACATTTATGCTGGATCCATGAAAGAGTTGATCGCCCTTTTCCGTTGCAAGTTAAGGGTGGGCGTGACAATGATGCTGACTCGTTGTGCATTACCAAATAATAGGTGGTGGGATGAGGATGTTGGTTAAGAGAAACTTCTTAGCAACACTGATTGAGCATAATTAATTTCAAACAGAGTCTATTTCTCTAGCTATATTTTTTAAAATAAGGATAATTTACTTTGAAAGCTTGCATATAGAGTCGAGCATGAGTTGTTGAGTCACATTGAGCGAGTTGATCTTTATTTCCTTGAGCTATTTTATACACCAGTATATCCTATGTACTAATATCCATTTGGGCCTACATCATTTTATGATGCAGTTACAAGCGATAGAGGACTTTAGCCCGCACATTGTTGAGGTCCAAACCAGTACACTCCAGAGTTGGTGAGCCCTCTCTGCTATCCGGAAGCGCCTTTTTATTTTTGTGAGTTGACTTGATATCTTTTCTTTCTTTGATTTTGAGGTGTATATGGCCTATCATAACACCATCCTAGACTATTGAGTAGAGGCTTCATTGATAGGTAAAGGATTTTGAGGAGTCTTTTGTATCTAAACTATTTTACTAAAACTATGATACAGTGGAGTTATGCAGTTTATTTATTTTCGTGCATATGATGTCTTATTTATTGGGTTATACTTCCATTGTCAAGTTGAAGTGATGATGAGGCCAAGTGGTTCAGTCGGGGGCTAGCAATAGTCTCAGAATGCCAGTCACGCCAAGGGTACCCTCCTGGGGCATCATAATAATTGGCTAGGCCCAAGAGTGGACAATATGAAATGCCCCAAAATATGTTTCAAAAATGCCCATAATCGTAATTTTCATATATCTCAAAATCCATGCGAGATATCGAAAATTCAACTTCTTATTCTCAATCAGGGGAAAAATTTAGTTGAAATTAGGTATAACTCGGATTTTAGAAGACTCATAGCAAAAATTATTTTTCGCTAATTTTAGTAAAATAGTGTGCATTTGCAATGCGGATTGGGTATGGATCAGTGTTATTCTTTCCTCCGTGATGGGTCAGCATTGCGGACCAGACATGGACTAATACATGTTCTTCCTCAATTTTTCTATGTCGGCCAAGGGTATTGGGGTCATAGACCCATGCCTACTTATGCGTGAAAACACCTATACTTAGCCATTTTTCAACTCTATATCACTCAAAACCATTACAAAAACCTCTCCAAGACTTAACCAAATATCTCATTCAAATTTCAAGGATTTCAAGCTTTACTTTGGAACTCAAAGATTCTCTTCAAGCTCTAAGTTCCCTTTAAGCTCATCTCATGAAAATCCAAGTTTGAGGTATGTGAGTTTCATCTATTGGGTCCTTTTACCCATGGAGCCCAATCTTCTTTTTTGTGAAAATTGCAAGATTTCAAGTTGCATCACATATGGGTATCTCTTATTATGAAATATGAGCATGATTTATATTGGGGTTTTATCAAGTATTGTTGGTTGCTCATGAACATCCATTTTAAGTTTGCACTATGAGTTGATCTTTGTCTATTGAGACTATGCATGTTTTGAGCTATGAAACTATGATCTATTATGAGATTTGATGATCGATTTCAAGGTATCCTACATGGGGGCTTTAATACATGTTGGTGGGTTAATTTGCATTATGTTTTCTCATCTTATCTCACTCTCGAATTGCATGATTTCGAACTAGTATCATGAACCCACCAAGTGTTTTATAAAAAGTCACGTTAAGAATTCTCAAGTTATTGATGATCTATTTCATGATTTACAAGTCAAGCGACTATATGATAATTAAGGGCTTTCAAGTATTTATTGAATTCATGAAAAGTATCTATGATGTTGCAACCATTAAGTTCTGCCCTATTTCCAAGGTTTTTACCTCTTGTGAGCCATTCATATTAAACCAAATGTTCATGTATGATTATGATCTACTCTCATGTTTCAAATTAGGCTCACCATTAGAGGTCAAACATGTTTAAAAGCTACTCATGTGATATTCCAATGTTTCTTACAAGTTATTAAAGTTATGTTTATTTCAAGTATTCTGTAGGATTAGACTTAACACTGACAGATTGGATACTAGTGTGGACTATCTTCAAGGGTCTATACTCCTTTCCTCAAACTATGTGCCAACATAGAATTATACTTTACCCTTGCTATACTACTGGATCCATTTAGTGCACTTTATCATGAAATCTACCCCAAAATGGGATGGGTTCCCGTAAGGGGGGTTACTTCTCTAAAATCGGATGGGCTCCCATAAGATGAAGTATGGTTTACCTTGACAAGTAGACCACCTCTTTATTGATGAGGAGTAATCATCGGGATTCCAAGTTGTAGTTCACTTGGTCTTATTTTTGTCAATTAGGTCTCATCCCACATATGTATTATGTCTTATACAAGTTAAATGATTTACAAGCATGTTTACTTCAAGCATTGATCATGCATGCAATATTGAGATTACATTTATCTATTGCTTATTATTATGCATTTTGATTATATTGGCTTATGTCTTATCACAGTGCATCCTACGTACTTAGTATATTCAAACGTACTAACACATACTCTATGCCTACATGATATTATCATGTAGGGACCAAAACGCCTTGTAGGAACTAAAGCACTTCTCGATCATCCTCCACGTGGCTAGTTTGGTACTTCAGAAGATAAACTTGGTGAGTCCTCAACTCCAAGTACACTATCTATGCAACTCTTTTTATTTGATATTTCTTTAGGTTGAACACTTGTTCCTATGAGGGCGAGCCCGAAAAGTGTCTTGGCCCCCACTCCATTCCATGTTAGAGGTGTTGTCGAATATTTGATGTACTTGTGCTATGATCTTGACTTTTTTATGCTTTTATAAATATCAAAACTTCCCTAGTTCTGCTTTCCCTTATTTATATCTCTTGTGTTGTTTATTTTGCTTCTGCGACCAAGGACGTGTGAATGATATGCTAAGAGGCTTGTTTGGGTGATTTGTGGTTTGTGGCTGATTCTCTAAGTAGAGTATCCATGGGTAGTCTAGCTCATGTTGATGATGGTGGCAACGAGGTGGCTAGAGAGTTTCATCAGTTGGCTAGATTGGGGTTAAGGTTAGATGAAATTGATAATAGTGATGTAGTGGTGGCTGATGGTTATAAATCTTCCTTGATTGAGGTGGTAAAGGCAAAACAAGATCTAGACCTCACCTTGCTAGAGCTGAAGGACTTGGTGAGAGATGGTAAAGTGGAGGTTTTCTCCCAAGGGGGAGATGGTGCCCTTAGGTACAAAGCTAGATTGTGTGTGCCAAATGTGGATGACTTGAAAGAATTGATCTTGAAGGAGGCCCATAATTCATACTATTCAATTCACCACAATTTAACAAAGATATATAGAGACTTGATGGAGGTGTATTAGTGTCACGACCCAAGCCTACAGCCTAGATGTGACACGGGGAATGTGAACCCATAGGGACCCCAAACAAGCCTCTTAGCATATCATTTACACATCCTTGGTCGCAGAAGCAATTAAACAACAATAGGAGAATATAAATAAGGATAAAGGGAGTAAGGGGAAATTTTTAATAGCATACATCATCAAGTGAGCCAAAGCTCAAGCATAATTACATAACTTGTCCAACAACACATCTAGCATAGATTGGTGGGGGGCCAAAACACTTTTCGGGATCACCCTTTATCAAGGTTCAACATAAGAGAAAACAAAAGCAAGAGAGCAAAGCTAGTGTCCCTGAACTTAAGGACTCACCAATAGCTATTCTTCAAGATATCACAAGTATCTAAGGGGAGGATGATCGTGAGGGCATCGGTTCCTACATGGAAACATCATGTAGGCATAGAGTATGCGTTAGTACATTTTAATGTACTAAGTATGTAGGATGCAACACAACAACAGATAGACAATATAATCTAAATGCATAATCATAAGCAAGAGATAGTATATTAGCAACATGACATACATAATCAATGATTGAAGTAAAACATACTTATATAGAACATAATACATGTGTAGGAAGAGACCGTCATCATTGAACAAGCAAACTAGTACTCGGAATCTGAGGCGTACTACCCCCTTGGAAGGTGATTGAGGTATCTACCCCTCAATTGGTAGATGGGCATAGCATCCCACCCCCCATCATTGTGGTCATGGTATATAGCCCTTGGCCGGTAGATGGACATAGCACCCTCCATTATAGTGGTTGAGACATATCACCCCCTCAACAAGGTGTGGTCAACTTGCAACAGTATAGATACTTTTCATGAAATCAACACATATATACATACCTTTCATCATCATAAAGTCACTTAACTCATACGCCATGCATTAGACCATCATTAATCCAAAAATTATCAACTAGACATTTTATCAAACACTTGGTGTGTGTGTGTGATGGTAGTTCAAAATCATGCAATTCAAGAGCAAAATTATGTAAGAAAACTTAATGTAAATCATCCCACCAACACTTGGTAACACCATCATGCAATATACACTAAAACCCTTCATCAAATCTCATAATTGATCATAGATTCATAGCTCAAAACATGCTTAAACCATCACATTTTATGAAACCCCAACATATTTTATATTCAAATTTCATAATAGAAGATATCCATAAATAATCAACTTTAAAACATGCAATTTAAATGAAAAAGAAGGTTGGGCACCATGGGTGAAAGGACCCAATGGTTGAAACCCATATACCTCAACTTTGGAGATTCCCTTGATGAAGATTTGAATGAGAACGGGAAGCTTGAGTGGAATTTCTTGAGATCTGGAATGAGTTTGGGACACTTGAAATGGGTGAAATATTTGGCTAAGTATTTGAGAGGGTTTTGCTAAATGTATTAAATGATATGGGTTGAAAAATGAATAAGTATTGGTGTTTTTATGCATAGGAAGACTTAGGCCTAAGACCCTAAAGCCTTAGGCCGAAATAGAAAAACTAGCAATAAAATACAGTCACGGACTGCCTCTATTTTGCGCAAAAATGAGAAAATTAAATTTTTCTATGATTGCTCTAAAATCAGGGTCAGACTCATCTCCCACTTAATTTTACCCCCTGACCAAGAATATGAATTCGTATTTTTGATATCACGCACAAATTTTGAGATATGTGGAAATTGGGATTATGGGCATTTTTAGGTATATTTTTAGGCACTTTTTGGGACGTTTCAATATCTCCCCCTTGGGAACATTCATCCCTGAATGTCAAAGAAGTGTACATAAGAAGAGTAATCATGAAAAAATTAGCCCCAACAAGAATGTAATAATGTACTTAACACCATTTTCAAAAATCTCAACATAAGTATCAAAAATCACCATGAACTTGCCATCGTAAATATGGATGCCTACAAATGACATAAAGGCTGATATATAAGACTTGAAATCACATAGGAGATTTAAATTAGTACCTTAGGCTTTAGTAGAATGGAAGAGATTGGGATATCGCTTTTGCATGTCTGCCTTGGCTTCCCTTGTGGTACTTTTAACTTGTTGGTTTCTCCAAAGAACCTTGACGGAAGCAGCATACTTATTTCTTAACCTCTTCACTTGTCTATCAACTATTTCTATCTAAATATCTTGATAAGTCTGATTGTCTTCAACAACACCCACAACATCAAGAGGCACAATAGCACTTGGGTCTCCCACACCTTCCTCAACGAAGAGACATGGAAGACTGGAAGAACCATATTCATATTATTGGGCAATTCCAACTCATACGCCATCTTACCAATCCTCCTCAACACTCTATAAGGACTAAAAAATTTTGGATCGAATTTACCCTTCTTACCAAAGCGAATAACACCCTTCATGGTTGAGAACTTCAAATGGACCCAATCATCAATTTTAAATGTAAGCTTCCTTCTCCTTACATCGGCATAGGACTTTTGTCTACTTTAGGCTATTTTCAATCTTACCCTTATCAACCTAACTTTCTCCATGGCCTCCTTAACTAAATTCGGACCCAACAAAGTCATCTCTCCTACCTCAAACCATCCAAACAGGGACCTATAACATCTACCATAGAGAGGTCAAAAGGAGCCATACCAATTCTCGGATAATAGCTATTATTGTAAGCAAACTCAATGAGTGGAATATGATCATCCCAGCAACCTTTAAATAACAAAATACAAACTCCAAGAATATCCTCGAGAGTTTGAATAGGTTTTTCGGTTTGACTATCTTTTTTAGGGTGAAAGGTCATATCAAGCTTAACCTTGGTACCAAGACCTCTTTGGAAGGTTCTCAAAAAGTGAGAAGTGAATTGAGAACTGCAATCCGATATAATAGACAAAGGCACCCCATACAATCTAACCAACTCATGAATGTACAATCTAGCATAATCTTCGGCACCATAAGTAGTCTTAACCAGTAAGAAATAAGTTGACTTTTTCATTCTATCAACCACAACCCAAACGGAGTCAAAATGGCTTCTTGTCTTAGGCAAGCCAACCACAAAATCCATGTTAATTTCCTCCCACTTCTAAGTAGCAATCTCTATATCTTGGGCTAGGTCACCCGGTCTTTGATGTTCTACTTTGACTTGTCGGTAATTATGGCAACCGAATACAAACTTAGCAACATCTCTCTTCATGCCACTCCACCAAAACATTTCCCTCAAATCTCTATATATCTTTGTAGAATCGGGGTGAATGGAATAGGAAGAATTAGGAGCTTTATCTAAAATCTTCTTTCTCTAATAATCAACATAAGGCACTCGTAACCTACCTTAGTATCTAAGGGCATCATCTCCCCCTTGGGAGAAAACCTCCACCTTACCATCTCTCACCAAGGCTTTCAATTCTAACAAGGCGGGGTGAAGATCTTGCTTTGCCTTCACCTCCTCAATCAATCAAGATTTTGAGCCATCAACAACTGCAATACCATCATTATCAACCTCCTCCAACCTAACTCCTAATATAGCCAATCGATGAACCTCCCTAGCCACTTCTTTGCCACCATCATCAACATTTGGTAGGCTATGCATAGACACCCTACTCAAAGCATCGACCATAACATTAGCCTTACTGAGGTGATAATACATACTCATATCATCATCCTTAAGAAGCTCTGACAACCTTCTTTTCTCAAATTGAGATAATTTTGAGCTAACACATATTGGTGACTCTTATGATCGGTGAACACATTAGCATACACCCCATACAAAAAAATGACACCAAATTTTCAAAGAAAAAACCAAAGCGATCAATTCAAGATCATGGGTAGGATAATTCTTTTCATGCACCTTACGTTGTCTAGAGGCATAAGATGTCACCTTACCATTTTGCATAAACACACAACCTAAATCAATTCGTGAGGCGTCATAATACACAACAAATCCTTCCAATCCTTCTGACAAAGATAAGATAGGAGCGAAGACAAGCTTATCTTTCAAGGTTTAAATACTCTTTTCACACTCATCGATCCACACAAACTTGCCTTCTTTCGAGTCAACTTAGTCATGGGAGAGGCAATAGAAGAGAATATATTCATAAAGCTTGGATAATAACCCGCCCAGCCCAAGCAATGTCTAATGTTTGATGGAGTCAAAGGTCTAGGCCAATTTCTAATACCTCCATCTTCTTAGGATCCACCTTTATACCAGCATCCGACACCACATGACTTATAAAGGCAACCTCTTTCAAAGGACGGGTGGCCTAGCCCAAGATATAGAGATTCCTACTTGGAAATGGGAAGAGATTAACATGGATTTTGTGGTTGGGTTGCCTAAGACTAGAAAAAATTTTGACTGTATTTGGGTTGTTGTGGATAGAATTACAAAGTTGTCTCACTTCTTACCGGTCAAAAATATTTATGGTGTCAAAGATTATGCCAAGTTGTACATTCATGAGTTGGTTAGAGTACATGGGGTACCCTTGACTATCATTTCAAATCGGGGTGCTCAATTCACTTCTCACTTTTGGAGGTAATTTCAAAGAGGTCTCGGTACCAAGTTTAAGCTTACAAGGCTTTTCATCCTCAAACGAATATTCAAGCCGAGAGGACTATCTAAACTCTTGAGGATATACTTAGAGCTTGTGTTTTTGAGTTTAAGGGTAGTTTGGATGAACATGTTCCACTCAATGAGTTTGTTTACAACAATAGCTACCACTCAAGCATTGATAATGCTCCCTTTAAAGATCTTTATGATAGACATTATGGATCCCCAGTTGGGTGGTTTTTAAAGTGGAGGAGATGGCTTTGTTAGGTCTGAATTTGGCCATAGATATGTTGGAGAAGGTAAGGTTAATTATGGAGAGGTTGGAAACATCCCAAAGTAGACAAAAGTCCTATTACGATGCGAGGAGAAGAGATCTTGAGTTTGAGGTTAGTGATTGGGTCTACTTGAAAGTCTCACCCATGAAGGGTGTGGTCTAGTTTGGTAAGACGGGGAAATGGAGCCCAAGATTTGTGGGTCCCTATAATGTTTTGTGGAGTGTGTAAGGTTGCATATTAGTTGGAGTTGCCTATGAAGATGAATATGGTTCATCCAGTCTTCCATGTGTCCATGTTAAGGAAGTGAGTAGGTGACCCAAGCGCTATAGTGCCCTTGGATATTGTAGGTGTCATAGGAGATCATTTTATCTATGAGGAGGTGCCGGTGGAAATTTTAGATAGACAAGTGAAAAGGTTGAGAAACAAATGTGTAGCTTTTGTCAAGGTCCTTTGGAGGACCCAGCAAGTTGAAAGTTCCACATGCGAAGCCGAGGCGGACATGCGAAAGCGATACCCATATCTCTTCCACACAACTCAAGCTGAAGGTACTAATTTAAACCCCACATAAAATTTTAAGACTTAAGTTTCAGCCCTCATGTCATTTTGCATGCATTCAAGTTCATGGTAACAAGCTTATGATGATTTTTGACATTTATGTTGAGACTTTTTGAAAATTATGTTTAAATATGTTTGTTGCATTCATGTCAGGCTAAAATCTTCATAATTACTTCCCTTATGCACGTTTCTTTGACATTTGTGGATGAATATTCCCCAAGGGGGAGATATTGAAACGCCCCAAAATGTGCTTCAGAAATGCTCATAATCGTAATTTTCATATATCTCATAATCCTTGTGTGATATCAAAAATTTGACTTCATATTCTCGATCAAAGGGTAAAATTGAATCGGAAATGGGTATAACTCTAATTTTAGAGGAATCGTAGAGAAAATTAATTTTTCACTAATTTTTGTAAAATAGTGTGCATCCGCGAACAGACCGCGATGTGAACTAGGCACGGATCAGAGTTATTCTTTCCTCCGTGATGGGTCCGCATTGTGGACCAGTATAAGTTTTTCCTCAATTTTTCCATGTCGGCCAAGGGCATTGGTGTCATAGCCACACGCACACTTATGAGTGAAAACGCCCACACTTAGCAATTTTTTAACTCTATATCACTCAAAACCCTCAATAAAACCTCTCCAAGACTTAACCAAATGTCTCATTCAAATTTCAAGGATTTCAAGCTTAACTTTAGAACTCAAGGATTCTCTTCAAGCTCATCTCAAAAAAACCCATGTTTGAGGTACGATGGTTTCATCCATTGGGTCCTTTCACCCATATAGCGCAATCTTCCTTTTTGTGAAAATGGCATGGCTTCAAGTTGCATTACTTATGGGTATCTCTTATTTTGAAATATGAGCATGATTTATTTTGGGGTTTTATCAAGTATTGTTGATTACTCATGAATATCCATTATAAGTTTACACTATGAGTTGATCTTTGTATATTGAGACTATGTATGTTTTGAGCTATGAAACTATGATCTATTATGATATTTGATGATGGATTTCAAGGTACACTAAATGGGGTTTTTATTACATGTTGGTGGGTTGATTTGCATTAAGTTTTCTCATCTTATCTCACCCTCGAATTGCATGATTTTGAACTAGTAGCATGAACCCACCAAGTGTTTGATAAAATGTCAAGTTACGAATTCTCAAGTTATTGATGATCTATTTCATGATTTACAAGTCAAGTGACTATATGATGATTAAGGGATTTCAAGTATGTATTCGATTCATGAAAAGTATCTATGATATTGCAAGTGAAACGCCCCAAAGAGTGCCCAAAAATATGCCTTGAAAATGCCCATAATCGTAATTTCCATACATCTCATCATCCATGCATAATATCAAAAATCTGACTTCATATTCGTGATTAAGGGGAAAAATTGAGTGGCAAATGTGTATAACTCCAATTTTTAGAGGAACTATAGAAAAATTTCACTTTCAAAATTTTCTTATCCAGTGTTGATCTGCACCCGAGACACGACGCGCCATGGACACGGAGATGTGTATTTTTTTTTTCAATTCACTATTATCAGCTTAAGGCTTTGGGGTTCCTTGGGACTAAGCCAACCTATTCGTAAAAACACAATACTTAGTAATTTTTCAACCCCATATCACTCAAGACACTCCAAAAACCCTCTCTAACACTTGGCCAAATATTTCATCCAAATTCATGTACCCCAAACTCATCATGGATATCAATAAATTCATTTAAGCTTCAAGTTCTCACTCAAATCTTCATCAAGAAAATCCCCAAGTTTGAGGTATGTGGGTTTCAACCATTGGGTCCTCTCACCCATAGTGCCTAACCTTCCCTTTTATGTAAATTGCATGTTTTCAAGTTGAATTATCTATGGGTATCTCTTATTATGAATTTGATTATAAACTATGTTGGATTCCATAAATATTAACTGTTTAAGCATGTTTTGAGCTATGAATCTATGATCTATTATGAGATTTTGATGACGGGTTTCAATATATCTTGCCTGAGGGTGTTGGTGGGTTGATTTACATTAAGTTTTCTCACATGATTTCATTTTTGAATTGCCTGAATTTGAACAAGTATTACACACGCACCAAATGTTTGTTAAAATGTCCGGTTAAGGATTCTTGAGTTATTGATGATATATTGCATGGCCTATGAATCAAGTGACTTTATGATGATGAAAGAACTTTATGTATGTGTTGAATTCATGAAAAATATCTATGGTGTTGAAAGTTTACCGCACCTTGTTAGGGGGTGTTAAGTCCAATCTCCTTGTTGAGGAGGTGTTAAGCCTCAATCACCTTATTGGGGGGGTGGTAAGCCCATACTACCATGTTAGGGGGTAGATACCTCAATCGCCTTATCAAGGTATGGTAAGTCCATACTACCTTATTAGGGGTAAGATACCTCAATCGCCTTGTCGGGGGGTGGTAAGCCCACACTACCATGGTGGGGGTATACAATTCAATCGTCTTGTCGGAGGGGGGGTAACCTCGTACTACCAGTTGAGGGGTAGATACCTCAATCCCTTTCTAAGGGGGTGGTATGCCTTGGATTCCAAGTACTCATTTTCTTGGTCTATGATGATGGTCTCTTCCAACACATATAATATGTTCTATACAAGCATGTTTTACTTTAAGCATTGATCATGCATGCCATATTGTTATTATACCACCCATTGCCTGTGTTTATGCATTTTGACTTTGTTGCCTATCTCTTGTTGCATTGCATGCTACACACTCAGTATATTCAAATGTACTAACATATACTCTATGCCTACATAATGTTACCATATTGGAACCGGAGCTCCTCACGATCATCCTCCATGTGGTTAGTTTTGGACATTTCGAAGACATGTTTTCGTGAGTCCTCAAGTTCGGGGACACTAGCTATGCTACTCTTGCGAATATTATTTCTTTGTGTTCAACTCTTGATACTATGAGCGTGAGCCCAAAAAGTGTCTTGGCCCCCGCCCGTTCTAAGTTAAAGGTGTTGTTGGACAGGTGATGTAGTTATGATTGAGCTTTTACTTTTCTATGATTTATGCTATTAAATAGTCCCTTTATCCTTATTTATACTCTCTTGATGTTGTGTACTTTACTTTCGCGACCAAGGATGTGTGATTGATATGCTAAGAGCCTTGTTTGAATCCCTTCGGGTTCCCATTCACTGTGTCACGTCTAGGCCCTAGGCTTGGGTCATGATAAAATTGGTATCAGAGCACTAGGTTGTTAATGGTCCACGGAATCCAACATGCCACATTGATTAGAGTCTTGTTCATAGTTGTGAAGTGCACCACGACTATTAGTAAAAGGCTATGAGAAATTTTAGGAAATATTTCCCTTCTTCTTGATCTATATCATGCTATAGAAGTTAAGGTAAGGCTTTCCCCTATGAATGTTCTTTACTATGCTAGATCATGCCTATTCCAAGAGGATAAAGAGGTCGTTCACCTAAGGAGCAACCCGCTTCTCAAGCTCCTATGATTGGGGAGCGGCTCATGAAGAGTTTTGGGATGCCATCACAATGCTAGCCTATTCTATGACTAATCAAATCAACCATGGGACCTAAGCCCCTCATGCTCCTACTCTAGTTTCTAGGGTGAGGGATTTTACGAGAATGAACCAACCAGAGTTCCATAGGTCTAAAGTAGATAAAGACCCTCAAGAATTTATTGATGAGGTATACAAAGTGTTGTTTATTATAGGGGTTATTTGGGAGGAGAAAGCGGAGTTGCCGGTCTACCAACTCAAAGGGGTGGCCGAAATATGCTTTACCCAATGGAAAGTAGAGAAAGGGAACAACAATGTGATCCGTTGGGAGGAGTTTAAGGCGGCATTTCTCAATTGGTTCTTCCTTCTTGTGCTAAGGGAGGCCAAAATGATGGAATTTATGAATTTAAAGAAATGGTCCATGAGTGTGAGGGAGTATGCCCTCAAATTCAACCAACTCTCCAAATATACTCCCCAATTAGTGGCCGAGCCAATGTCTAGGATGTACAAGTTTGTGATGGGTGTGTTCGACTTGGTAAAAGAAGGATGTCATACTACCATATTGATAGGTGATATGGACTTTTCCCGCCTCATGACTTATGATGAACAATTGGAGGGGGAGAAGTTGAGAAAGAGAAGGATGGGTGAGGCTAAGAGGGCCCATTTTGAAGGTGGATTGCAAAATCCTAAGGGTGGTCGGTTTCCTTAAGGCCACAATTCCAAGATCAAAGTTCTTCAAATGCTCCTCATCAAAGGGTGGCTAATGATAATCGAAGATTCCAAGGTGATGGTGTTATTGTGTCTAATGCTATGTGTTAAAGATGTGATAGAGGGCATAATGACCCATGTTTGAGTAACACTAATACTTGTTATGGTTGTGGTGAAGTGGGTTATAAGATGATTAATTTTCCTCGTAATCAAAACAAGGGTAAAGATGGTCTTCCATAAGGACAAGGTGCAAATGCGGGTCCTAGAGGAAGGGGAGGTCAATAAGGTGGTTCCCAAGGCACAATAGGTTCTATGCTCTTCATGGGAAACAAGGGGTAGAGGAGGTGCCCCATGTCATCACCGGTATATTAAAAGTGTTTGATTTTGATGTGTATACATTGATAGACCCAGGTGCCACTCTTTCTTTTATTACTCCTCTTGTTGCCAAAAAACTTCATGTCAAACCCGAATTGTTGTGTGAGTAATATAAAGTGTCTACTCCTGTTGTTGCTAGAAGAGTCTATAGAAATTGTCCTATTTTCATTTTGCATAAAATATTGCCTTGTGATTTTGTTGAGTTGGATATGGTGGATTTTGATGTCATTCTTAGGATGGATTGGTTGCATAAATATTATGCCTCTATTGATTTTAGAACCTGTAGAGTCAAATTCCAATTCCCTAATGAACCCATCCTTGAGTGGGAGAGCCATAATGTGGTGGTCAAAGCTAGATTTATTTCTTGCATTAAAGCCCAAATGTTGATTTCTAAGGGGTGTCTCTATCATCTTGTGAGGGTTAGGGATGTTAAGTCCAAAGTCCTTCCTATAGAGTCGGTTATGGTGGTTAATGAGTTCCTTGATTTCTTTCCCAATGAGCTTTCGCGTGTTCCTCCCAAAAGGGAAATAGATTTTGGCATTGACCTCCTTCCCGATACTCAACCCATTTCTATTCCCCCTTATCGTATGGCCCCGACAGAGTGAAATGAGTTGAAAGAGCAATTGATGGATATGTTGGAGGAGGGTTTTATTAGGCCTAGTCAATTACCTTAGGGTGCATCAGTATTGTTTGTGAAGGAGAAGGATGGGTTTCTTAGAACGTATATTGATTATCGGCAACTTAATAGGGTTATCATAAAGAATAAGTACCCTCTACCAAGGATTAATGATCTTTGTGACTAACGTCAATGGGCTAGTCACTTCTCTAAGATTGATCTCCGGTTCAGGTATCACCAAGTGAAAGTGAGGGAGTGTGGCATTCCCAAGATGGCCTTCTAGACTAGGTATGGGCACTATGACTTGTGGTTATATCCTTCTGTTTGACTAATGCACCGGTTATCTTCATGAATCTTATGAATAGAGTCTTTAAACCCTAACCTTGATTTTTTTGTGATGGGTTTTATTGATGATATCTTGATCTATTCCTATAGTGAGGAGGAGCATATGGATCACTTGAGGGTGGTGTTGCAAATCTTGAGGAAAGAGAAGTTGTATGCCAAATATGAAAAATGTGAGTATTGGTTGAAAGAGGTTGGCTTTCTAGATCTTATGTTGTCGGGTGATGGTATTAAGGTGGATCCTAGGAAGATGGAGGTGATTAGATATTGGCTTAGACCTTTGACTCCATCAGATATTAGGAGTTTCTTGGGTTTGGCGGGTTATTACCGAAGGTTTGTAAATAGGTTCTCTTCTCTTGCTTCTCCTAGGACTATGTTGAGCCAAAAAGGCATAATTTTTGTGGATCGATGTGTGTCAAAAAAGTTTCTAAACTTTGAAAGATAAGCTTGTCTCCGTGCCTATCTTGTCTCTACCATAAAGGTTGGAAGGGTTAGTTGAGTATTGTGATGCCTGAAGAATTGATTTGGCTTGTCTTTTGATGCAAAATAGTAAGGTGATAGCTTATGCCTCTAGACTACTTAAGGTGCATGAAAAGAACTATCCTACCTATGATCTTGAATTGGCCGCAGTGGTGTTTGCTTTGAAAATTTGACATCATTATTTGTCTGGGGTCCATGTTGATGTGTTTGCCGATCACAAGATTCTTGAATATTCGTTCACCCAAAAAGATCTCAACTTGAGAAAAAGAAGGTGGCTAGAGTGTAAATACTCCCAAAAAGTGCCTGAAAATATGCCTCGAAAGTGCCAGGAATCGTAGTTTCTATATATCTCAACATTTGTGCGTGATATCAAAAGTCTGACTTCATATTTTTGTTCAGAGGAAAAAATTGAGTAGGGAATGAGTCTAACCCTGATTTTAGAGAAATCGTATCAAAATTCAAAAATCCAAAGTGAGCGAATTCTAATGAGCAGGCGCGATGCGCCAGGGGCACGGAGGGGCTATTTTTTCGACCAGTTTTCTTTTTCAAGTCCAAGGCCTTTGGATATTCGGCTTAAGCTTCTCAAGCTTAAAAATACCTATAATTATCCATATTTCACCTTCATATAATACAACACATTCCCCAATACTCTTTCAAACACTTAGACACATATTCCCCTCAACTTCAATTGCCAAATCTCATTGCGGATCTTAAGGAAATCAATCAAGCTTGAAGTTCTCATCTCCATCTTCATCAAGAAATTCTCTAAAGTCAAGGTATGTAGATTTCAACCATTAGGTCCTTTCACCCATGGTGCCCAAGCTTCCTTTTTACATAAAATGCGTACTTTTAAGTTGATTTACATATGGGTTTTCTAAAAGTATGACTGCTTAAGCATTTTGTGGGCTATGAATCTTTGATCTATCTTGAGATTTTTTGAAGAATTTTGATGTATATTACATAAGAGTATTACCATGTATTGGTGGGTAATTTTACAATGATTTTTCTTGTATGATCTCACTCTTACTAGCATTGCACATCCACCAAGAATTTGATAAAATGCCTTTCTAAGGATTCCTAAAATTTTGATGATCTATTGGTTGATTTATGAGTCAAGGGACTTTGCAATGATTTTGGGCTTTCTAAAGATGTGTTTAAGTCATGAAGATGTCGATGATGTTGTAAGGCCGGATTAAGCCCCTTTTCTCAAAGATTATACCTCTTGTGAGCCTTTGATGTTGATATTGATGTTAATGTAAAAGCAATGTTGATGATGACCCATTCTTATGTTTGAAGTTAAGCTCACCATTTGAGGTCAATGATGTTAAGAGCTACTCGTGCCCTGTTTCAATGTTTATTGCAAGTTATTAAAGTATGATTATATTACATATTCTTTAGGATTAGACTTAGCACTGAGTGAACTAGAGGCGATTACCCAAGTTCTAGAACTGTGTGCCACCATAGGTGAAGGGATTAGAGACGAGTCCCCAAATCTCTAAGAAGCGGGTCCCAAAATCTCTAAGAGTTGAGTCCCAAAATCTCTAAGAGGAGAGTCCCTAAATCTCTAAGAGGCGAGTACCCTAAATATGAGGGCTTGAGGCAAGTACCTGAGTAAGGGCTTGAGGCGATTACTCGAGTCTAAAAACTAGAGGCGAGTTCACACATGGCTTAGTTGACCCACTTAGGTATTAGGACTTTCACCTTGGAAAGTAATTTTCCCCTTTCTTTCGGTGTAGGGTAGACATCGAGATTCCAAGTTGTAGCTCGCTTGGTCTTATTTTATGTCGGTTGAGGTTTCTTCCCATATTTAAATATTATGTTCTATGTAAGATGAATGATTTATAAAGCTTGATTTACATAAGCATTGATCATACATGTCATATTGTTATTATGCTATCTATTGATTATTATTATTATTATTATTATGCATTTTGACCATGTTATCTATCTCTTGTTACATTGCATCCTATATAGTTAGTACATTCAAATGTACTAACGTATGTTTTATGCCTACATGATGTTACCATGTAGGAACCGGAGCTCAACTTGGTCATCATCCTCCTCTACGTGGCTAGTAACATCTATCCAAGCTAGTTGGTTAGTCCCCAATTCCGAGGACATACTTCTCTTGATTTATGTTATGCATCGAATCTTCATATGTCATTTCTTTTTTACTATGAGGATGAGCCTAGTTGCTTGTCTTGGCCCTCGTTAAGTTCTATGTTTAGAGGTATTGTTGGACAAGTTATGTAATGATTCTATGAGCTTTGAATCTCTTGACTCTTTGATGTTTTTATGTTATGAAAGGCTTTCCTTAGTCTTTATGCCCTATTTATAATCTTTTATTGTTGTTTGGTTGCTTCCGTGACCAAGGATATGTAATTATATGTTAAGAGGCTTGATTGGAATCCTCTTCGGGTTCCCCATTCACCGTATCACATCTAGAACAAAGGCTTGGGTTGTGACAAACTTGGTATCAGAGAACTAGGTTGTTAATAGTCCTTACCATCCAACACACTGCATTGATTAGAGTCTTATTCATGGTTGTGTTGTGCACCAAAACTATGTATAAGAGGCTATGAGATGTTCTAGGAGATGTTTTCCTTCTTACTCTATGTTGTGCTATAGGAGTCAAGGTAAGGTCACCCCCTAATGATTGTTCTTTGCTATGCTATATCATGCCTATCCCAAGAGGAAGAAGAGCTTGTACACCAGAAGAACAACCAATCTACCCCGCTCCTCAAGGTGGAAGGGCTACCGAGATTGAGTTCCAGAATGCTATAACCTTGTTGGACCATATCATTACTAATCAAATCAACCAATGAGCCCAGGCCCCTAATTCTCCTACCCCATCCATTAGGGAGAGGAAATATACAAGAATAAACCCATCGAAGTTTTATGGGTCTAAGGTGGATGAGGATGCCCAAGAGTTCATCGATGAGGTCTACAAGGTGTTGTCTATCATGGGGATGAATTTGGAGGAAAAGGCAGAGTTAGCATCCTACCAATTGAAAGGGTGGCTCAAATTTGGTTTGTGCAATGGAAGGTTAAAAGGGGAAATTATGATGTTATTCCTTGGGAGGAGTTTAAAGCAGCCTTCCTCAACCGGTTCTTTTCTCTTGAGCATAGGGAGACCAAAATGATAGAGATTATGAATTTGAAGCAAGGGTCCATGAGTATGAAGGAGTCTGCCCTAAATTTCAAACAACTCTCCAAGTATGCTCTACAATTGGCTGCCGATCCGCGGTAAAGGATGAACAAGTTTGAGATGAGTGTACTCGATTTGGTGAATGAGGGGTGTCGTGCCACTATGTTGATAAATGATATGCATTTGTCCCGCCTTACGACTTATGCTGAATAACTTGAGGAGGAGAGGCTTAGAAAGAGGAAAAGTAAAGGGTCGAAGAGGGCTCGATTTGATGGAAGCTTCCAAGGTCAAGAGTTCGACGATGCTCTAAGAAAGAGGATTTCCAAGGATGGGGGGCCAGCCACAAGTATCAAGGTGAATATGTTTGTGGGTAAGCTCCTCCAACATGTAACAAGTGTGGAAGGTACCACCCGGGAGATTGCTTAGCCGGTTCAATACGTGTTTTGGATATGGTGGAATGGATCATAAGATGAGGCATAGTCTATGGGTCCCTAAAGATCATAAATATAGTCATCGACATTCTCAACCATACCCTTCTAAGAGTCACTAGGCTTGGCATGATACTTCGCACATAAGTTGAAGGTTTTGATTTTGATGGATCTCGGTTCCTCTATTCCTTTTATTATTCCTTTAGGTTGCTAGTGGGCTTCTAGTGTATCCCAAGGTGCTATGTGAACCTTTGGTGTCTACCCCTTATTGAGCCTATTGTTGCTAGAAAGTTCATAGGTATTGTTCCGTGTTTATATTGCATTAGGTCTTGCCTTGTGACTTGTTGGATTTGATGTGGTGGGTCTTGATGTCATACTTGGGGTGGATTAGTTGCATGTATATTGTGTCTCCATTGATGGTAGGGCCCGTAGGATTAGATTTCAACTCCCTAATGAACCCGTCCTTGATTGGGCGATTGTAAGGTGGTAGTGAAGGGCTAAGTCCATTTCTTAACCTAAGGTCCAATTGATCTCTAACGGCTGCATTTGTCATCTTGTAAGAGTTAGGGGTGTTGAACCTAAGCCGTTTCTATTGAGTTGTTCTGGTGATAGATGGGTTCTTGATGTTCCTTTCGATATTTTTAATTGGGGTAGTTTCTTTTGTTGATTTATGCACCAACTATGTCTATAGGTCTCATGAATTGGGTCTTTAATCCCTATCTTGTTGTTGTTTGTAGTGGCCCTTGGTGATAATATGTTGGTTGTTTCTAGGGGTGAGAGAGAACTTTTGGATCCTTTGAGGGTGATATTCTGAATATTGATGGATATGAGGTTGGATGAAATTGTTGATGATGGTGGAAAAGAGGTGACTAGAGAGGTCCATCGGTTGGCTAGATTGGGAGTTAGGTTAGAAGAGGTTGGCTATGGTAGTGTAGTGGTGGCTAATGGTTCTAGATCCTTCTTGGTTGATGAGGTGAAAGCAAAGCAAGAATGTGACCCTGCCTTGATAGAGTTGAAGGCCTTGATGAGAGATGATAATGTGGGGATTTTCCTCCAAGGGGGAGATGGTGTCATTAGATACTAAGGTAGGCCATGTGTTCTTGTGTTGAAGATTGAATTCACTTGGAAGACCCACCCATAAAAGGTGTGGTCTGGTTTCACAAGAAAGGAATTGAGTTTATGGTTTTTGAGTCTTTGTAGAGTGTCTGCATGCGAATGGGAATTGCCTATGGATATGGATAAGGTTCGTCCGATTCTTCATGCTTCAAGGTTGAAGGGATGTGTTGGTGACTCTAGTACTATAGAACTCTTTGAGATTATGTGTGTCTTGGAGGATAAGATGGCTTAGGAGAAGGTTCCGGTGGAGTTATTGGATAAAAATGTGGAGGAGTTGATTTGTAAGGTTGTAGTGTTCGTCTAGGCCCATCGGAAGAATCATCAAGTCGAAAGTGTCTCTCGAGAGCCAGAGCGGGCATGGAGAAGCAATATTTGTACTTCCTACATTCTATTCAAGCTTATGATAGCAAGTCAAGTCCTTTTTATGACTCCAAGTCTAGTGTTTCAGCCCCTATGTCATTTGCATGCATTCACATTTATGTTGACAAGTACATGATGATTTTGGCACTTATGTTGATATTTTGAAAACGGTGTTTTAAGTGTATCGTTGCATGTTGATATTTTGAAAAAGGTGTTTAAGTGTATCATTGCATTCTTGTTGGGGTTGATTTATTCATGATTACTCTTTTTATGTGCAAATTCAAGGATGAATGTTCCGAAGGGGGAGATATTTGGACGACTCCAAAAAGTGCCTGAAATGTGCCTCAAAAGTACCTGGAATTGTAATTTTCATATATCTCAAAATCAGTGCGTGATATAGAAAATCTGACTTCATATTAATGTTGACGGGGAAAAATCCAAAGTGAGCGAATTCTAGTGAGTAGAAGCGTCGCAGGCACGACATACTAGGGGCACGGAGGGGCTAGTTTTTGGCCAGTTTTCTTATTCCGGTCCAAGGCCTTTGGTTCATGGGCCTAAGCAACTCATGCGTAAAAGTACCTATAGTTATCTATATTTTACCTTGATATCATACAAGGCATTCCCTAATACTCTTTCAAATACTTAGACAAATATTCCACTCAAAATTCAAGTGCCAAATCTAATTTTGGATCTTAAGGAAATCACTAAAGCTTCAAGTTCTCATCTCCATCTTCATCAAGAAATTCTCCAAAGTCAAGGTGTGTGGGTTTCAACCATTAGGTCATTTCACCCATGGTGCCCAAGCTTCCTTTTTACATAAAATACATGTTTCTAAGTTGATTTACTTATAGGTCTTACTAGGTTGATTTACTTATAGGTATTACTTGTTATGAATTTAACTATGAGCTATGTTGGAGTTTCATAAAAGTGTGACTATTTAAACATATTTTGGGCTATGAATCTTTTATCTATCTTGAGATTTGATAAAGGGTTTTGATGTATATTGCATGACCTCACTCTTGTATTACAAAGTATTGGTGGATGGTTTTATATTGATTTTTCTTGCATGACCTCACTCTTGTATTGCATGATTTTGTACTAGCATTGCATACCCACCAATTGTTTGATAAAATGCCTTTTAAAGGATTCTTACAGTTTTGATAATCTATTTGTTGATTTATGAGTCAAGGGACTTCATGATGATTTAGGGATTTCTAAAGATATGTTTAATTCATGAAGATGTTGATGATGTTGCATGGCCGGATTAAGCCCTTTTCTCAAAGATTATACCTCTTGTGAGGCTTTGATGTTGATGTTGATGTTGATTTAAGAGTAATGTTAATAATGACCCATTCTTATGTTTGAAGTTAGGCTCACCATTTGAGGTCAATGATGTTAAGAGCTACTCGTGCCATGTTTCAATGTTTATTTTATGTTATTAAAGTATGATTATATTACATCTTTTGTGGGATTAGACTTAGCACTGAGTGAACTAGAGGCGAGTACCCAAGTCCTAGAACTATGTGCCACCGTAGGTGAAGGGATTAGAGGTGAGTCCCCAAATCTCTAAGAGGCGAGTACCTTAAATATGAGGGCTTGAGGCGAGTACCCGAGTCCGGGCTTGAGGGAGTACCTGAGTCCAACAACTAGAGGCGAGTACCCGGTTCACACAAGGCTTAGTGGACCCACTTAGGCATTAGGATATTCACCTTGGCATGTAAGTTCCCCCTTTCTTTCGGTGTAGGGTAGACATCGGGATTCCAAGTTGTCACTCGCTTGGTCTTATTTTATATCAATTGAGGTTTCTTCCCACTTTTATATATTATGTTCTATGTCAAATGACTGATTTGCAAAGCATATTTTACATAAGCATTGATCATATATGTCATATTGTTATTATGCTATCTATTGATTATTATTATGCATTTTGACCACGTTGAGTATCTCTTATTGCATTGCATCCTACATACTTAGTACATTCAAATATACTAACATATACTCTATGACTACATGATGTTACCATGTAGGAACCGAAGCTCCACTTAATCTTCATCCTCCTCCACGTGACTAGTAATATCTATCCAAGCAAGTTGGAGAGTCCTCAACTTTGAGGACATACTTCTCTTGATTTATCATATGTATTGATTCTTCTTATATCATATATATTTTACTATGAGGGTGAGCCCGGTTGCTTATATTGGCCCCTGTTACGTTCTATGTTTAGAGGAGTTGTTAGACAAGTTATGTAATGATGTTATGAGCTTTAACTCTCTTCACTCTTTGATGTTTTTATGCTATGAAAGACTTCCTTTAGTCCCCATGTGTCTATTTCTATCTTTTTTCATTGTTTGATTGCTTTCACGACCAAGGATGTGTTATGATATGTCAAGAGACTTGATTGGGGTCCCCTTCGGGTTCCTCATTTAATGTGTCACGATAGGCCCGAGGCTTGGGTCGTGACATAAAGCTCCTTAAAGATTATGATATGAGTTAGTAAGGCTAATGTTGTGGCCGATGCTCTAATTGGGGTGTCTATGGGTAGGTCAACTCATGTTGATGGTGGTGGCAAAGAGGTAGCTAGAGAGGTCCATCGGTTGGCTAGGTTAGGGGTTAGGTTGGAAGAGGTTGATAATGATAGTATAGTGGTTGTTGATGGTTAAATCTTCATTGATTGAGGAGGTGAAGGAAAAGCAAGATCTTGACCCCGCCTTGTTAGAGTTGAAGGCCTTGGTGAGGATGGTAAGGTAGAGGTTTTCGCCCAAGGGGGAGATGGTTCCCTTAGGTACCAAGGTAGGTTGTGTGTGCCTATTATTGATAACTTGAGAGAGAAGGTGCTAGATAAGGCCCATAATTCTTCCTAGTCTATTCACCCCGGTTTTACGAAGATGTATAGAGATTTGAGGGAAGTATATTGGTGGGGTGGTATGAAGAGAGATATAGCTAAGTTTGTATCTGGTTGTCATATTTGCCAATAAGTTAAAGCCAAGCATCAAAGGTCAGGTGGCCTAGCCCAAGATATAGCGATTCCTACTTGGAAGCGGGAGAAAATTAACATGGATTTTGTGGTCGAGTTGCCTAAGACTAGAAAGCATTTTGATTCTATTTAGGTTGTGGTTGATAGAATGACAAAATTAGATCATTTCCTACCAGTTAAGACTACTTATGGTGCCGAAGACTATGTTGAATTGTACATATATAAGTTGGTTAGATTGCATGGGGTGCCTTTATATATCATTTTGGATTGTGATGCTCAATTCACTTACTTTTGGAGGTCCTTCCAAAAAGGTCTTGGTACCAAGGTAAAGCTTATCACGGCCTTTCATCCTCGAACAGATGGCCAAGTCGAGAGAACTATCCAAACTCTTGAGGATATGCTTCGAGCTTATGTTTTGGAGTTAAGGATAGTTTGGATGAACATCTTCCACTCATTGAGTTTGCTTACAATAATAGCTATCATTCAAACATTAGTATGGCTCCTTTTGAGGCTCTTTATGGTAGGCATTGTAGGTCCTCGATTAGATGATTTGAGATGGGGGGATGGCTTTGCTAGGCCCTAATTTTGTTATGGAGGCAAAGGAGAAGGTCAGGTTGAAAAGGGAAAGATTGAAAACAGCTCAAAGTAGACAAAAGTCCTATGCCTATGTGAGGAGAAGGGATCTTGAATTTACGGTTGGCAATTTGGTCTATTTGAAGGTCTCATCCATGAAGGGTGTGGTTCATTTCGGTAAGAAGGGTAAATTGAGTCCAAGATTTATGGGTCCTTTTAGAGTGTTGAGGAGGATTGGTAAGGTGGCCTATGAGTTGGAGTTGCCTAATGATATGAATATGTTTCTTTTGATCTTCCATGCGTCTATGTTGAGAAAGTGTGTGTTGTGCCTTTAGATGTTGTGGGTGTTGTTGAAGGTAATTTAACATATGAAGAGGTTCCATGGAAATTTTGGATAGATAAGTGAAGGGGTTGAGGAACAAGGATTTAACTTCCGTTAAGGTTCTTTGAAAGAATCAACAAGTTGAGAGTGACACATGGGAAGCCAAGGCGGACATGCAAAAGCGATATCCCTATCTCTTCCATCCTATTAAGTGTTAGGTACTATTTAAGTCCTCTATGTGATTTCAAGTCTTAAATTTCAGCCCTTAAGTCATTTGCATACATTCATGTGTATGTTGGCAAGTGTATGGTGATTTTTAACACTTATATTGAAATTTTTGAAATAATGTTTTAATGCATTTGTTCCATTCATGTGTTAGGCTGAAATCATCATGGTTACTTCTCTTATATACATTTCTTTGACATTTGGGGACGAATGTTTCCAAGGGGGAGATATTGAAATGCCCCAAAAAGTGCCAAAAAAATGCCTCAAAAATGTCCATAATCATAATTTCTATATATCTTTAAATCCATGCGTGATATCAAAAATTCGACTTCATATTCATGATCAGGGGGCACAATTGAGTGGAGAATGGGTAAAACACCGATTTTAGAGCAAACATAGAAAAATTTCACTTTCAAAAATTTTTCTTATCCAGTATTGATTCTCGCCCAAAGCGTGATGCGCCAAGGGCGCGGAGATGTGTATATTTGTTTCTAGTTTATTATATTTGCCTAAGGCTTTGCATCCTTTGGCCGAAGCCCTCTTATGTATAAAAACTCCTATACTTGGTCATTTTTCAACCCTATTTTACTCAAGATACTACCAAAACCCTCTCCAACACTTCGCCAAATATTTCATCCAAATTCAAGTTCCCCAAACTCATCTCCGGATCTTAAAAAATTCATTCAAGCTTCAAGTTCTCACTCAAATCTTCTTCAAGGAAATCCCCAAGTTTGAGGTATATGGGTTTCAACCATTGGGTCATTTCACCCATGGTGCCCAACCTTCTTTTTTATGTAAATTGTATGTTTTCAAGTTGAATTATATATGGGTATCTCTTATTATGAATTTGATTATAAACTATGTTGGGTTTCCATAAAATGTTGACTTTTTAAGCATGTTCTGAGTTATGAATCTATGATCTATTGTGAAATTTGATGAGGGCTTTCAATGTATCTTACATGAGGGTGTTACCAAGTGTTGGTGGGTTGATTTACATTTTGTTTCTCACATGATTTCACTCTTGAATTACATGATTTTGAACTAGCATTACACATCCACCAAGTGTTTGATAAAATGTCTGGTTAAAATTCTTGAGTTATTGGTGATCTATTGCATGGCCTATGAGTCAAGTGATTTTATGAAGTTGAAAAGAATGTATGTATGTGTTGAATTCATGAAAGGTATCTATGGTGTTGCTAGTTGACTACACCTTGTTGGGGGCGTTAAGCCCAATCACCTTGTTGAGGGGGTTTTAAGCCTCAATCACCTTGTCGGTGGGTGGTAAGCTCATATTACCATGTTTGGTGGTAGATACCTCAATTGCCTTTTTGGAGGGTGGTAAGCCCATTTATGATGTTGGGTGGTAGATACCTTAATCGCCTTTTCGAGGTATGGTAAGCCCGTACTACCATGTTGGGGGATAGACACCTCAATCGCCTTGTTAGGGGGTGGTAATCCCGTACAATGAATTGAGGGGATACCTCTATCACCTTCCAAGGGAGTGGTATGCCTTGGATTCTAAGTACTAGTTTGCTTGGTCTATGATGATGATCTCTTCCTACACATATGAGATGTTGCATACAAGCATGATTTACTTCTAGCAATGATCATGCATGTCATATTGTTATTAGACCACCCATTGCCTATGTTTATGCATTTTGATTATGTTGCCTATATCTTGTTGCATTACATCCTATATACATAGCACATTCAAATGTATTAATGTGTACTCTATGCCTACATGATGTTACCATATAGGAACTGGAGCTCTTTACGATTATCCTCCACGTGGTCATTTTGGGCATCTTAAAGACAAGCTTTTGTGAGTCCTCATGTTCATGGACACTAGCTATGCTACACTTGCTTATCTTATTTCTTTATGTTGAACTCTTGATACTATGAGGGTGATCCCAAATAGTGTCTTGGCCCCCATCCATTCTATGTCTAGAGGTGTTGTTGGACAAGTGATCTAATTATGATTGAGCTTTGACTCTTCTATGATTTATGTTATTAAAGACTTCCCTTAGTCCTCTTATCCTTATTTATACTCTCTTGATGTTGTTTACTTTGCTTCCGAGATCAAGGATGTGTGATTGATATGTTAAGAGTCTTGTTTGGGTCCTTTTGGATTCCCATTCATCATGTCATGCTGGGCCCTAGGCTAGGGTCATAATAGCAAGTACCAAGTTTAGCCTATTTCTAAGGTTTTTAGCTCTTGTGAGCCATTCATGTTAAAGCAAGGGTTCATATATGATTATGATCTACTCTCATGATTCAAGTTAGGCTCATCATTAGAGGTCAAGCATGTTTAAGAGCTACTCATGTCATGTTTTCATGTTTCTTACAAGTTATTGAAGTTACAATTATTCAAGAATTCCGTGGGATTAGACTTAGCACCAATGGATTGGATGTCGGCGTGGACTATCTTCATGGGTACATACTTTTTTCCTCAAACTATATGCCAACATAGGATTATACTTTATCCTTGCTATACTAGTGGATCCATTTAGTGCACTTTATCAAGAAATCCATCCCGAAATGGGATGGGTTCCCATAAGGGGGGTTATTTCTTCGAAATGGGATGGGCTCTCGTAAGTTGAAGTGTGGTTCACCTTGGCAAGTAGACCACCTCTTTACCGATAAGGGGTAATCATCAGGATTCCAAGTTGTAGCCGCTTGGTCTTACTTTTGTTAGTTAGGGTCTTTTCCCACGCATGCATTATGTCCTATGCAAGTTGAATGATTTATAAGCATGTTTACTTCAAACATTGATCATGCATTCCATATTGAGATTATGCTTATCTATTTCTTATTATTATGCGTTTTGACTATGTTGGCTTATGCCTTTTTGCATTGCATCCTACATAGTACATTCAAATGTACTAACGCATACTCTATGCCTACATGATATTACCATATATGGATTGGAGCACCTCTTAATCATCCTCCACGTGGCTAGTTTGGTACTTCGGAAGATAAGCTTTGGTGAGTCCTCAAGTTTGAGGACACTATCTATGCTACTCTTGTTATTTGATATTTCTTTATGTTGAACATTTATTACTATGGGGGTGAGCCAGGAAAGTGTTTTCGCCATACTCCATTCCATGTTAGAAGTATTGTTGGATATTTGATGTACTTATGCTAAGAGCGTGACTCATTTATGTTTTATAAATATCAAGACTTCCCTTAGTCCCGCTTCCTTTATTTATATCTCTTGTGTTGTTTATTTTTCTTCCACGACTAAGAAGGTGTTAGTGATATGCTAAGAGGCTTGTTTGGGGTCCCTTCGGGTTCCCGTTCACCATGTCACGTCTATGCCATAGGGTTGGGTCGTGACACAATACTTCACACTATTGGGTCAGGTCATTACAAATGGTATCAGAGCCACTCCTATGTCAGCCTTGTTGATATGGGGCTAGAGTTCAACTGAGTTTAGGAGAATCCCCGTGAGGCGAGGAAAAATTCAGTACTGAATCTATGTGAATCCCATGCAGTGGAGCAAACCTCAGCCAGGATGCTGAGTCCATTGAAGGGGTGTATGTAACAACCCATCTTGAGATGAATGTCCCACATCGGTAAAACACAGGAGATATGTTGGCTATATAAGTAAAGGACTGGTCTATATACTGTGAGGTGCCTTTTGGTGTGATCCCAAAGAGACAAATCTGTGATGTTCTAGGCCCAAGAGCAGACAATCTTCACAGTGTTGGGCCAATTCATTATACCTCTCCCCATAGAGAAAGAAGAATGGAAAAAGGGAACTGAAGACCTTCTGGTTGAATTGGACTATGTATCTTAGAATCACATAAGCACACTATTTTCAAAATTTTAAATTTTGTTGCACATAAGTTCAAATTCATGGTTGTTAATTGAGAACTAAAATGTGCATGATAAGCGTTGGGGCAGTGCAACTGGTCTTTTGCCTCAGAAATATGTAGTAACTGTGCATGATAATAGTTGCCATAGAGTGCTCTATTGCAAAAATTCTAAAAATTGTTACCATAATCACTCTACAGGGACGGTTGTATGTGTGACACCATATTTTTTAAAATAATTATTCTATTAGATCCATGGATATATTGCAACAATCACAACCATTGTAACACATAAGTTATTGCTACAGTTGTATAACTATTGCCACCAAGTGTAGCAATCGGTCAAACTTCTAGTATAAGTTCTTGAATATGGAAACCTTGACAGCTTGGTACGGCCTAATGTTCCATTTTAATTAAATGGACATATGAAATATTTACAATAGTAAATGGAATTAGTTTACGAGGTTTCTTAGTCCATAATTATTTATTTTTTATTCACTCTTAAATTCATGAGCTTATGTCATCTTCAGGCAGTGAGAACATGAGAAAGGCATGGAAGAAAATAATTTGAAGAGTAGCCATTATGTTGATTCTAAATGCTCCTTTTTATTTGGAAAGAGAATTTGTGCTTCCTACCATCAGAGAAGCACGTCATGCTCAAGGTCATCCATATTCTAGTATAAACGTTGAGTTTGAGCATCAAGAGCTATGATCGATCTGGAATTGAGTACACATTTGAATTGCTCCCAGTTCTTCATTGCTCAGAACTCCTCACCAATATCCTCTACCTCTCTAGAAAGCAAGAATTTTGAGTTACTCACGAATTTCGAGCCTTTATCCGTCCAAGTTAGTCAACCAATAGCAAATTATGCAGCCACATTTTTTGTTTCAAAGACACAACAATCTACTACTTTTCCTCAGAGTTTGATATGCTTCGTTACATCTAAGAATGATCTGAAGGTTGTTGCACATGTGAATTATGAAGCAACATACCAATACACCTCAAAGTCTTGATCATTTAGCATTGGTTCTTAAGAAATAACCATGCTAGAAAGGCGGAAAGTTTGAAAGATAAATTGAAGATCAAAAGGGAAGGTCATTTACCCAAAATAGGGTGGAGATGTAAATGAGGTAATTAAGTTGTAATCAATTTGACACAAGTGAGTCTGGTAGAAAAGCTTGTGAATTCATTGCTAATTTAGAAAATTGAATCATTTTGATATACTAAAATAAAACATTTGAGCCATTTTACAAAGATTGGCAGTTACTAAAATACACTAAACAAGTTGGATTGCCTCATGTCCCTAACTGCAATCTTTTGAAGGTTGTTTACAAGAACTAAAAAATGTAGTAGGCACCAAACAGGGCGCATGACATATTTTTCAAAAATATGACAGACGCCCTTATGCTTAACCATAGATTCACGTATGTTATCCTCTGACACAAAACATGAAGTACTCATTTCATTCCTGGATAGAAGTACATTTGAATGATATTTTTCTCTAGTTTGTTGTTCGATCTTGTCAACTTCCCATTTCAATGTCACTGGATAGTAAACATGAATAAATTTTGTCTGGACATTCTTGTAGGCTCCACTGATGGCTTTCTGCTCTACTGAGGGATTCCAGAGAACGTCAAGAAAAACCACTCTTGAATCCCCTATAAGACTTATCCCTTCTGAATAGGCTTTTATCAATGCAAGAAGCACTTTGACATCACTCTTTGGGTCATTAAGAGAGTTTTTTTATATCTGCTGCTACTTTACATCAAGTTTTCCATCTATATAAAGAATCTCCCAACCTAAAATTTAGTCAAAGAGGAATTGAGTTGCTCCATGATCAAGTTTAGAGGATCAAGTAACTAGAGAAATATTATAACCCTCTCCATCCGCCCACTATAGAGTCTAATTAGCTCAACAACAAATTTCATTTTTCCTCCAATATTTGGATCCAATCAACATCTTCTTTCTTTGAGCTGACTTTCTAAATTGGAGAATTCCTTCCCTTTTGCTACTAATGAAGGATGAACAGAGATCAGAGATACCAGATTTTGTTCATAAAAGGAGGCTGGATTCTCTAGAATTCTTTTAAGCAACTCCTTCTGCAACTTTGTGGGTTTCAAGTGTACAACAGTATCCAATATACTTGGAAGGATTACCTTTTTTTGCATTTTCACATTTATGAAATAGTGGTGAAATGATATCCCTAAGCTCTTCCAACGCTCGGGCATTTTTGTCAATGTAATTGCTAAAATAAACCCATTTTTGCTCCTAACCTGCAACAAACTTTGGACTAACTACACAGAGAGTGTTTTACAGCTCTTTGATGTTATTCTAGAATGTGAGTTCCAGACAAAAGTATACACTTCTCTTTTTAACCTTCCTAAAAGGTTACGACACAAGGTTATGCTCATTCCGAGCTGTGTGCCTTTTTTCAAGCACTAGAATACCAAGAAATTTTAGAAGTACTTCTCTAGTCTCTTTGGCATAACCATATCCATCTTCTCCCATCAGAATCCTCAACAAATCATAGATGATTCCCGAAATATTCTTACTTCTCACCTAGGATTTCAACTTCACCATGTGTATAAGGTATGGATTTTTTTCCAGCACGAGATAAACAGTTAAAGACACCAGCAGTACTTTCATCTTCTTTTAAAGTGAAGTCTTTTATATTAAAGTTGTGGAAGGGAATGTCCACCTCCCATTTCTTGAACTCAGCTTCCCAGTTAAGTAGCAAACTAGATGGAGCTATGATTACTGGCTGACATTTTGGAAACAGCTTCAGAAAAGACTGAAGAAATACTATGGTGAGTCAGGTTTTTCCCTTGCTAGGTGGGTGTGAGATAACACAACCTCCCTTACTGTCAGATAGGGGCTCTCTCAGCCACTCAAGAGTTATACCTCCAGCAATACTATTCCACATGAACACAAATCTTCCATCCAGTAATACTATTCCACATGAACTCAAATCTTCCATGTTGATGAGGAAACATTTTCACTTTGGCACTTTGGGGAACTAAATCCCTCACAGTTCCTTCTCCACAAATAGGAGAATCCTGGGCTGTAGAAAATTAGACAATCTGACACCGTTAACATCCAAGGGTGGTGGCGACACTCCAAAATATTTTCTTTAGTACCTCCTTTGAGTTCTCTAAGCTTGCATAAGACAGAATTTTATGAATTTAAGAGTGAACCAGAACTGAATTGGAGAGGAAGAGTTCATAAAACCAAATATGTGCAGCAAAACAAATAAAAGAATTTAGCAAAAGTTACTGCACAACAGATCTTGTAATCAAGTTCGAAATTGAAATATAAAGTGCTTGATAAGACAAGACTCATATACTTACAGAAGGAGGGAAGATGCACTTGCTCTCCAAGTAGACATATGAACCAACTTAAAAGATGAGAACATCCAATTTATTCATCTTGAACAAGATGGTGGTTCCCCATCTAACAGTCACTTATTTTTCCATTGTGCATCGGTGAACTAGTTGTAAAGCCAATATTTGATTCTAAGACACACATGTCCATTTCAACAAAAAGATCTTCTATTTCCTTTTCCCCTTCCTATTTTTCTAGGAGAAGAGGTTCCTCATCTTCAAACTGGAATATTAAAGTAAGTGTTTCCTTAACAAGAAGTTGTTCCTTTTATCCAGGAGGAGAGAGCTTATTTTGATCATCAACATTTTCAATAGAATCAATAGTAAACTTGAGAAACTCAGACTCTTCAAGAATCTTCCTCCTATTCTTTCGAAGAGCATCCTTTTGAACAGGAACAGTTTTCATCTCACAGTCCTCTTCAAATGAGGATTTTGACTCTTCATCCTTACTAATAAAAATGGGGTTGCTACAACTTCCTTTATTTAAATTCTTCTTTTTGGACTTGGATAGTAAGCTTGGGCAAAAAAAATATGTTCCGCGTGTGTTGTGTTTTTCACCCTCAACAACAAGCTAAGGTACTACCCTCCAATTCAGCTTCTTTTTTCCTTTTTCATTATCTTTAGGATATCTCAGATCATCATGTTCAGTTTCCTCATCATCAAAATCATATCTTATGTCATCAATTAAATCTTTGGGTTCTGACTTAGAATTTGAAGTCCTATTAGTAAACTCTTTACATTTGTCCATTGTTCTACACATGCTTGAGGTAGAAGAGACAACATCATCTATTTCATTCGATATAGGAGCAGCATCTTCCCCAATGATAACAACATCAAGATCACTTTTCTCCTCAAACAAATCACCATCATCAGATATTTTATTTGGTTGATTCGTGAAAGATTCACAAGTTCCTCGACTGAACTTTCTCCTCCCATTGTTTTCTACATTTTTCTTGTCACCTCTAGAAGGCTCCACCAGTTTTCTTTTCCTTCCACAACTAAGATTTATAGAACTATCACTTTGACTCAACTTGTTCCTCTTCTCAATCTATTCGACCATATATTTTAAAGATTGTTGTCTACTCCTCCTCTTCGAAACAGAGTTATCCCCTGAATCCATCTGAAATCAAGATACAAAATTAAAATCAAAATATTTTAATTTTTGTTATTAATTAAAAAGCACAAGCATAAATATACCTTAACAAATAAACCTCTTTTTTACAAACACTTACATGAACAAAGATCTTTTTTCTTCTGAAAAATCAAGAATAGAAAGATGTGAATTATTGAAACTGTAAAATCAGAGTTTGAAATAATTGAATGCATAGAGATGATGTAAAGATTAAACCTTCTAATAACGTTACATGAATTTCAAGAGTGAGCAGGAGTATTTGTTCCAGTAAAGGAATCTTTGGAGAAAAAAAAAAAGAAAAACATGTTTGTTTTGTTCCTCTTTGTTTTAGTTACTGTACAATTTTTTTTCCAAATTGTGGGACCCATTTTAGTTTCAAATTCATATTTAATTATAGATTTATTTAGGACTATGAATAAAATACCAAAAAATCAAATTATTGAACCGAATCAAAATTATCGATAATTCGATATTTGGTAATTTGGCTATTTATTGTCCGATACTCAATATTCGGTATGATATCTGGAAATGCATATGTCTTTTACTTATACCAATTTTCTTTTTTTTGGATGTCTTCTTACTTGATCTTCTATTATATCGGGCCTTCATATAGAAAAATAGAAATACTTTGAGCAATACTTTTAACAATGTAATACAATCGGCTATAATTTCAATACGGTATTACTGAGCACCATACCTAACTAACGTTTGATTAACTGAATTACCAAATCAAAATCTAAGAAATTGATATATTTTATCTTCTTTTAGCTACTAATTATTGAATTCAAAATTTAAAAATCTCAAGTTGAATACCAGATGTCCATCCCTAGCTTTGTTATGAATGTCATTGATATTTGTATAAGTTTGTTAACTAATTTGTGTAAAAAATTAATAGCTTGATGTAGAAAAATATGTTAATTATGAACCACTTAAATGGGGGACTCACAAACACACACACACACACACACACACACACACACACACACACACACACACACACACACACACACACACACACAC
>JAOTQR010149393.1:0-19407 GCA_025774065.1 Solanum ossicruentum
TTTTGTTCTAAAAATTCAGTACCCTCAAAATTTTTGAGATTGTTGGTTATTTTTGCAATCATGCATGTGATTATCTGGCAATATTTACTGATAAAGTGAAGGCAAGTTGATGCTTAAAGCATGACCTGTGAGTCTATTTGATTATGTATACGATGCCATGAGAGTGTGAGCTTACTTTCTAGTATTCATGCATTCTGTATTAATTCAGAACTTGCGTTGTTACTCTAAAATTAGACTGGAGATGTGGTTGATTGGGAAAGAATCTTAGGCCTTTGTTCTTTAAGTGAACTGACTTTTGCCTAGATGACCTACCAAATTTGATAGTAGATCCCTTGATCCAAATGTTAGAGCTTTTCATGTTCTCTCTTGACACCTAGCTAGCTCAGCCTTGTTTTATGAAATATCTTGATATTGGACCTGGTCTATCCTTGAATATATGAATCTTGATTGAGGCAAAAAACCTAGTTGAGGGTAACTACAAATAATGGTCCTGGTTTGGGGAATAGATATTGTATACTTCACTTCAGGCTAAAATCCTAAGTTGAGGGTGACCCTTATTGTTGTAAAATAATGAAAATGAGGTGGTTAGTTGGGAAAGAAAGGAAGAAATGAAAAAATCATATGCCAGATGAGAAAAAGAAAAGAAAAGTTGCCTTAGATTGAAGAGAATATCAAAATTGAGTTCAAAAAAATAAGGCATAAAAAAGAGAAGGAAAGCACCCGGGAAAAGCATGAAAAAGGAGAATAAGTACGGATTTAGTGTAATTGGTTAAGTTATGAAGGTAAGAGTGTTGACAAACATGGTTCAAGGATAGCTTTTAGTCTCTATTTGCCTAAAATGCCACACCAAAGCCCCATGAGCCTATCTTACAAGTCATTAAGTCCTAAAATGATCTAAATCCACTTTGTTATCAATCCGAAAGTTGACTACAGAGACAAGCCTATGGTGTTAGTCATTTTGCAGGGATTTCATTTGTGAGGGTGAGAATGCTTGCACATTGCCTGATTTTTAATGCACTTTAAGTGAGAAAGAGATAATTCTTTTCTGTAAGGGTACTTGCATGACATAATTAGCATATGACTACCTAGTGGTTGTAGATGATTGATATTCCTTTGCTTGTCATAGTTGGATTGCGGACACATTCTTTGTGTTTTCGTTTGTTAAGTAGCTTTGCAATCTAGTTTTGAAAATGAAGTTGGGTACTTGATTTAAAGTAAATGCTGTATATGCCATTAATGTAACTACTATGTCTCATTGTCTGCTTAGATTAAGTCGTCGCTTGAGGACAAGCAACAATTCTGAGTTGAGAGTGTTGATATGCTGTCAAAATATAACACATTTGATGGCCCCAAAAAAGGGATTTTGTGAGTTCTTAATGCAAAATTTTTATGGTTTTTATGTGTTTTTGTGTTCATCTTACAGAAAAATTAGGTTGGAATGATTTTAAGAAACGTTTCAGATTTTACTGAATCATAGGACATACGAGCTCACTTACAAGTCGTAGCCCAAGCTACGAGTCTCAGGGTGTGTAGTAGCAAGAAACAGAGACCAAAAAACTTAGAAATCAGCTAAGTGGAGGTTAACCCTATGAGCCCATCCTACGAGTCATAAGTTGTACTACGACTTATATAGGTGGACTCGTAGAAAGAATCAGTGAGCCAAAATCTTAGACCAAAAACTGAAGGCCTAGACTATAAGAATGAATTGTAACAGCGGGTTGTAACATTCAAGTACAAAATGCTAAGTGTTGACTACAAGACCCCGATTACGGCTCATATGTCAATCTACGAGTCATACCTTTGCAATGTACCTGCTGCTAGCTTTCTTTTCTGTATAATTTTTAGGGTTGAATTTGTAAACACTATATATACTTTATATGGGTTTTATTTTGACGGATACCCGACATTCACAACTACTTGTAAATATTCTAGGAGCATTTTTAGGGCTTAGAGTAGATTTTTATCTTTCAATTTTGAAGACCACTCTTGGGGAATTGAAAACCCGCATTATACTCATTTGCCATGAATCCAAGCTTGTGGTTTTCAACTTAAAGGTGTTCTTGCTTTTCATTGCTTTGGGTAACCTCTCAACTATGTCATTTATTTGTACTATTGTTGATTTTGCCTTAGCCATGAGTAGCTAAGCACCCACAACTTGGGTTTATGGGAACTATGCGTAGTTGACTTGAAATAACCTAGACTTTGTGCATTTATTTGATTGGGGTATTGCATGTATTATTTATTTTCCTTCATTTTGATTGTTGTTTGGTGGTGGCCAACACCAAACCCTGCCTACTATTACTATCCCGACCAAGGTAGTGACGAATAGGAAAAGGAAAGTAAATGATAGATTCGATTGATGTGTTCTCATCTGATCAACCAAACCTGACCAGGGGATGTTGACTGGGACTATGGGTAACAGTTAGTTGGCACACCATGGTTGCCCACCACACGCCATGGTGAAATTCGACCTTAACCTTCACGAGAGGGCTGGAAGAACCTAAGTTACTATCCTTCATGTGAATTCCTAATTAAATTTATGTTCCCTAAATTTGAGTGTCTTCCTTCATAGTTAATTTAGTTTTTATTTTTGTTCTTGAATTATAAAGAAAACCCCCATTTAGAGATTTTAGTAATCGATGCTTGAAATAATTGGTAGTGGATCTCTATATTCAAGCCTCGTGGATTCGACCCTGACGTTTAATTAGGTTAATTACTAATAGGACTACTTTCTTATTGGAGCGTGAACATCAAATCATTCATCAATACACATCCTAATCCCACTCTTGAGGTATCACAATAAATTACAAACCCATCAGTACCTTCAAGCAAGGGCAATACTGGAGCAGTAGTCACCTTTGTTTTCAATTCTTGAAAGCTCTTCTCACACTAATTAGACCATTGTAACTTGACCTTTTTCTGAGTCAGTGTAGTCAATAGTGAGGATATGGAAGAAAATCTTTCAACAAATCGTTAGTAGTAGCCTGCCAACCCCAAGAAACTCCTTATGCCAGTTAAAATGGTCGATCTAGGCTAGTTCTTAACCGCTTTAGTCTTTTGCATATCAACCCTAATACATCACCCGAGATAACATGGCCTAGAAAAGCCATAGACCTAAGCCAAAAGCCACGTTTTGAAAATTTTGCATATATCTCATGGTTTTTGAGAGTCTGCAAAACTATTCTTAGGTGATTGGCATGCTCTTTTTCATATATACAATTATGAACATATCAAGATACTATCTAAATACTCTATTCATCAAGTCCATGAAGGCTGCAGGTGTATTTTTCAATCCAAAGGACATCACCAAAACTCTAAGTGGCCATACGGGCTTCGAAAAACCATCTTCAGGATGTCACATTCACTCACTTTCAACTGCTGATAGCCTAGTCTCAGGTCTATCTTAGAGAAACTAGTGGCACCCTAAAGTTGGTCAAATAAGTCATCTATCCTTGGGAGAGGATACTTATTCTTGACTGTCACCTTATTCAACTAGCGGTAGTTAATACATATTCTGAAGGACCCATCTTTCTTTCTCACGAATAGGACAGGAGCGCAGCAAGGAGAAACACTTGGCCTAATAAAGCCATTCTCCAACAAATCTTTCAGTTGCTCTTTCAACTCAACAGGAGCTATTCTATAAAATGGAAAAGAGATATGCTAAGTATCAGGAAGAACATCAATTCTAAAGTCAATATCCCTATCAAGAGGGTCTCTATGCAGATTCTCAAGGAACACTGCATGAAACAATCTGGACTAACTCAATGGGCGGAGGCTCTACATCATTCTCTTAACTTACACGAGGTGGTAGATTCAACCTTTAGACATTATCTTTCTGGCCCTAAGGTAGGAAATAAACTTTCCCTTAGGCGCAACAAAATTTCCCTTCCACTCTAGGACCAATTCATTTGGGAATTAGAATTTAACAATTCGAGTCCTACAATCAATGGAGGCATAATAAGCATGAAACCAATACATGCCAAGAATTACGTCAAAGTCAATCGTCTGCAGATAGTACACAATCTTTGTAGACCATCTTAGCTAGGATAAACTCACCAGTAGGAGTGGAAACAACAAATAGTTCAAGTAAAAACTCCGAAATAATCTTAAATCTATTAGCTACATAAGGAGTCACAAAATATAAAGTGGCATCGAGATCAAGTAATGCATAACAATCAAAGGTAAAGACCCAAACAATATCAGTGACAACATCTAGTGCAACTTCTTGATTCTGTTGATTACTAATCACATATAGATGGTTTATTCCACTGCCTATACCAATAGTGATACCCCTATGATAAATGTTGATAGGAAGTGCTGCGGAAGACTATGCTTTGTTACCTCCATCACCCCACCCTCTCATAGGACACTCATTCTGGAAGTAACCAACCTGTCCACATTTATAGCAAACATTTGTGTCCTCATGGCACTTACCTTGATGGAGTTTGACACACTTACCATAAATGTGGCTTTCCCTTCAAACCTTGAGTTATACTAGCTTGGGATTGAGAACTTTGAGCCCCAAAATTTTGATGACCATGAGATTTTTCATCATACCTATTATGTTGGACGGCTGACTAAGGATGGTGCATAACTAGAAGATCTTTTCTGGAAATAGGACTGATCTCCCTTATTCTGCTTATGTTAGCTAGGCTCAGGCCTTGCTGAGTTAGCTTTCTTACTCAAATGCTCTTCCTTATCCCTCTTCTTATCCTCCTCTAGTTATTGTGCATAAACCATAAGCCTAGAGATATCCATACATGGAATCATTAATGTCACTTTGCACTCCTTTTTCACGTGCTTGGCTAAGCCAGATACAAACTTTCTCATCTTGGCCCTCATATCCCAGATTATCTCTAGAGCATACCTGGATAGCTGAATAAACTTGAGACTGTACTCTTTGATAGTCAACCCCTCTTACTTCAGGTTCATGAACTCTTCAATCTTTGCCTCCCTCAACTCTTACGGAAAGAAGTGATTGAGAAAAGCACTTTCAAACTCACTCCACTTGGAATGTTCAGCATCCTTAGCTCGACCAACTTCCTATTGGTTATACCATATTTTGCCACACCCTTAAGATGATATGATGCAATTTCAACTCCTTCAACCTCAATCACATGCATAGATATTAGGATCTTCCACATCTCATCAATGAAGTTTTATGGGTCTTCCTCAACCTTCCACCCTATGCAGACTGGCAGGTTCATCCTCAAGAAATCCTAGAGGCTATTTGTAGCAATGGACTCTTGGGTGCTAGAACGAGGAGCCTGTGGACCTCAACTAATATTCTGGGAGGCCACTAGCTGAGAGAGAAAAGTAATGGCTCCCCCAAAGTCCACCTTTGAAGTGGGGGCTAGCTGAGTAGTATGCGCCTTTGGTACCCAGTAGCTCTAGAAGGTCAACCCCGTTCTCTCGTCCCTGTCTAAATAGAGTCCTCAGGTGGGGGATTCTCAGTGTTAGAGGCTAAGGCATCTCATTGGTAGCAATACGCTTAGGAGGCATGATCTCCAAATGTGTAACACATGAGTCATATAGGAATTTTAATAAAGTTAAACTTTATCGCATGAACTTAAAATACAAAAGAAATGTAACCATTCGTAATGTCCTATTGTCTCCTGCTTATAAAGTATGGTGCACAAGACATCCATAAATAAGACTCTACTAGATACAACTTCATAAACTCCCTAGGACACTTGAACTCTATGCTCTGATACCAAGTTTGTCACAGCTAGGGAGGTACCTTAGACGTGGCCAGAACTCAGAGACTATTACTAGTCCCTAAGTGAACCACTTGGTCTTATTATAGTCATTCGATCTCTTAAATTAGTGGAAGATATTAGAATGAAGGAGACACAATGATGGGTGATATTACCCAACATTTTTAGGATAAAGCGGTCATTGTCAAGAAATAGAACCTAACCAAGCTTAGGGTCGAACCCAAGGGAATACATAGACTCAAGAAAATTCAATCACCGTAATTTGAGCAGTTAACTGATTTACTTCCCCAAGGAGGGGAGCAGTTTTGCAATAATCAATAGGAAAATAAAATTAACTAACACAAATGTGAAATCAATATGGAGAGAAGCTAGGGCATTGTATTTCCACGATTCCCTAACATAGTATCACCGGATAACCTAAGTTTCTTCTAGTGTATAGCATCCAGGACGATAAGTTAAGTTCACCAAGCCCTTTGGTCAAAGGTGAGAGGCGAGTTTCACTATGTGACTTAGCCCATCTCCATAGTGTGCATTACTGACTCTTACCTATTAGTCCCAGTACAACATCCCCTTGGCCTAGTTTGGTTGATTAGATGAGAACACATCAATTGAATCCTATTAATTAATATCTTTTTCTATCCATTACTCCCTCAGTCCAGTCAATAGCACTAGATGGGTTCTAATGTTGGTCTCCATTAGAAAACATGCAAAACAAAGAGAGTTAATTAGTACATGCATGCACACTTTTCAAGAATTATGAATTATTCAGTTTTACCTTGTTAGTTCTTCATGGTTCCCACAACTCTAGTTGTGGATTTAGCTACTCATACTTTGTGTAGATATAAGACTTATGAACTAGAATAACATAATGGAGCACTTACACAGTTGAATTAAGAACAAGAAAATCCAACTTCAAATAGAATAATAAGACTAAAGATTCAATTAAAGTATAAGTGTTCTCAATGCTCTTCAATGTAATCTCATTATTTTCTCTCTCAAATTACTGAGTTTTCTATGTACTATACGAAAACTTCTAAAAAATAACTGATAAAAGCTATTTATAATATTTAAAATAAATATCCTAAATAAAATGGGATAGTTGTGTCGGCACGCCTCACGAATAGGTTTATAGGTCGTATTGCATTCCATATCCCGTAATTGGGGTCTCATACAGAGCTACTGGAAAACTGGACTTCAAGTCTACAATACCACCTCTATGACCCGTAAAGTGGTTTACGATCCATAGGGGGGTTTCGTTTGATAAATCTAAAGTCCCAATCTCTGATCCTCAGGGCACAAACCATGTTCTATGACTCGTAAATCATTCCACGACCTACCTACATATTTGTAGAACCAACTTCAGAAAATTAGCCCCTCATTCAATTTGTCCACGAAATAACTCCATAACTCGTACAATGATCTATAGCCCCCAAAGGGTCATGTACTACATCAAAAATCAGCAACTTCTGTATTTCTTCCCAAAATTTAGGCTAGCCATGGAATCTTGCAAATATAACATAAAAACACATAAAATCAACTAACATCACATTGAGAACATATAAAATTCCAAGTTTTAAGCGTCAAAAATATATTTTGACAGCACATCAACACCCTCAACGTAAAATTATTGCTTGTTCTCAAATGACGAACCCAATCTATATAGATAACATAATAACACACAGACCTCAACCCAATGGCATATATCACATCGATCTCAAACTCAGATACCCATACCACCATTTCAAAATAGGATCAGATAGCCATATAGCAAAGCAATATAGACTAGTGCATGCGAAAATATAACTATGACAAGTGAGGTACTATCAACAGTCTACAATCACTGAATAAGTCTAATGCTAACAATGCAACGCAAGTGCCCTTGCAGAAAAAGTCCCATATCTGACACTCAATAATGTTTTCATATATAACCTAGGACCATGCAAAATTGCACACTCTCACAAAAGCTATTCATGCATCATGCCTAATATCATAGGCTTGCCTCTATACTCATGATTAAGACATTCAACTTCTTGGACTAGGATCACTTTAGGACTTTCTAGGCTTGTAACATATGTTTAGGGGGCTTTAGTATGGTATTTTTGGAACATAGTAACTAAAGCCCCTCCTTGACACTGCGCTTTCCTACACTTTTGCCCTACCAACTCTATTAGTTTCATCTCATCCTCCTTGCTCCTGCTTCAAACTTTTTTGGATGCTTTCTTTTCATTTTTCAGCTCTTTCCCTTGATTTTGCAATTCATTTTTCTTTTTAACTCAGGACTAAGGAATCACTTATTTTTCTTGCACCCTATACTTGATTTTCCCTTTTTCTTTGTATCACTAACTTCCCCTTTTTTTCTGTTTCACCCTTACACCAACCACCCTCAACTTAGGCTTTTGGCCAGAATTGAGGAGCATAATATCCATCCTTAGAACCAGGGCCACTTTTGGTAGCGACCCTCAACTTAGGCTTCTTGCCTCAATAAAGGTTCACAATGTTCAAGTAAGGACCAGGGCCAATTTTAGGATGTTACAACTACAAGCTAGGTTAATCAGGTTTTTTCAAAGAATAGATTAATATTAGGCTCAAATATTAGGAACAAGGGATATATTGCAACTTTGGTTGGTCATTTAGGCTAAGCGAACTATTAAGAATAATTGCCTAAGATCCTTTCCTAATCTAATTTATCTACACGCACAAAGAATCATCTCACAACCACATGAAATCACAAATCAGCTTACTGATCCCTTTAGCCATTTATGAAGAGGAGCTATTGAAGGCTCAAAAAGTTATTTCCCTATTGAGCTTTGGTTTGATGTGATTTCTACCAATGGATGATATTGATTCTATTACACTTCATCTTTATACTTTCTAAAAATGGGATAATTCTATCATGCCATTTGAGAGATCTCATCAGGCGATTTCTATGGGAATCGCCCTAGAATTGCCTCAATTGTTCCTTGATTTTTGACAAACTTCTTGTCAAATTCGAGGATAGTAACCTTAGATTATTCTTCCAGAGGTTGTGATCCACCTCTTGGAGAATTTAGGGCCAATTCTACTAGTGAAATTGATGGTGGAGCAATTTTCAATGAAGGTGATGGCTCTCCGGTGAATTTCGAAGGTCATGTAGCATACCAAAAGGTTCCTGGTGAGAATCTCGCAGATGCAAAAGCCCCAATTGGTTCTTGTTCCAACTTTTCAAATTTGGGAATTAGGGTTTTGACAGCCTCAATTGCACCAATTTCAAAAGAGTGGGGTAGGATCAACTTGTCAACATACAAAAGCATTGGAGATAGTCAACTGAACATAACTGGGACTTACATGCCAATAGAATGTTCATGGGACTGAGATTACTCATGATAAGCTAAGTATTGACAATAATAGAGCTCCTAGACTGTTACTTTAAACACAAAGCTCAAATCAATGCAAACACTGGTGTTAAGGGTCCTGATAATCAAGAAGGTGATCCTAAGGATACAACATCCTCAGTAGGTTTATCTTCTAACTCTCCTAATGTTGAGAATTCATTTTCATTTGCCCAAGTTGATAATAATGTTAATGGTGCTAAACTCTGGGCAATGTTTTGGTTCTCTAACTCACAGTATACAACAAAGTATGAAAGAAAATCAGAATAATCAGGTTCATTCTCGAAGATTGGAGAACAAAATGCTACTAGTAATTCTCAACATGCACAACAAAATTGGTTTAAGTGTTGAGACTAATAGTGAAGTAGTGGATAATGGCAAGCTGGTTCTCAGACTCTGGTTAAGAAAAATTGAAGGAATGATATTGGTTCATCATATGAGGGTCAAGTGATTTCTTATACTATTACTAGAAATAATGAAATTGATTCAAATTCTCATGCTATTGGTAATGAGAAGGCTAGACAAGTGCAGTAGCCTAAGTCTCAACCTACGAAACCTCATGACCTCACCATATTGACTTCCAATTTTCTAAAACAAAACACCTCTATCCTCAATACTAAACAACAAAATATTCATGATAATGCTACCAAATCTACTAATCCAAACTCTAACCGCCATCCTAAAACTACTCATACCCTTGAACCTGCCTCTTTTATTGTGGTACATTCCTATGCCAGAAAACTTAGGGAAAACAAAGCTAAATCTGAAGTCCCTATTGGTATCGGTCCTTATATTTTCAGCTCTAGACAAGGGCTACCTGCTGTAATATTCAAAATGGAAGATTTTATGGTTAATCTATCCTCCAAATGTAGATATACTTTAGTAGGAAAATTTACCAATACCATGTCCAAAATTGAGTTGGTCAGAAAAAGTTTTATTTAGCAAACTCAATTGGTGGGTGGGGTTAAGATTGCCAATTTCAATGCAAAAAATATTTACATTAATCTGGATAATGAAGAAGACAATATTACTATTTTGGAATAAACAAATAATGTTTATAGAGGGCCAACTAATTGGACCCCTAATTTTTCTCATGGAAAAGAGATCCCTACTATTCATGTGTGGGTTGCCTTACCTGAACTTCCTTGGAACTGCTACAATAAAGAGGTTATATCTAGTCTTTTGACTCCAGTGGGGAAGACTCTATATTTTGATGTTGTTTCTATCCAGAAAACTGGGGGAAGTGTAGCAAAAGCAAGGATTCAACTTAATATCACTAAAGTTGGACCTTCACATATATGTAGAGGGACTGATGAATCAGACTGTACAATTGGAAGATGGAAAGCCATCCATTATGTGGGAATACCTAACTATTGCAATTACTGCAATCACCAAGGTCATCAGGTAGAAGTGTGTACCATTAAGAAAAGAGATGATGCTGATAAGAGAAGAAAATAAGTTGAGTTAGATAAATAAACCAAAATATAGAATCAGGAGGGTCAGGTAGCTCTACCTTCTAATAATAATCAATTTGTGGCTACTAATGTCATTTGCAATGTTGCAGGCACAATAGGTACTTAACATGTTGCAAAAAAAAAAGAAAAAATAAATAAAGGAGAAGGTTCAAGATGAAGAGTGGCAGGCTCAAAGGAAGAAAAATTACAAAGGAAAACAAATTGCCACTAATCTGAACAAAAGAAATACTCAAGAGAAAAAATAATGAATAAATGCTCAGGCTCAAAATGATGCTCCTAGTAAGCAAAATAATATCGACAGAAATCATGTATAACATCAACAGATAAGGACACTAATATAGAGTCCAACACTGCTTCTTAAAGGAAAGAAGGCCTATGTATTGACTTATCTTCCCATGAGAATATTGTTCCTGCTCATCAGGAACAACCTCTCATCCCCCTTCAAATTTTGTGTATTCAGATGTTGTTAAATCCCCATCCCTTAACCCAATTGATTCTAATGGGATTGAAGTCTATGATTGTGAGGTTGGATTGAAGTAGAACCACTCTAACTTGCAGGAAGGGGAACTAATTAGGGGAGGTGGAATCTATCTCATGTTTTGCATGAGAACCATTTCACTGACCATAGGTTGGACCTTAAAGCCCCTGCTGCCCTTAAGGATCATGCTACACCTCAGATTTCCTATCCAGTGCAACATTAAATATTAGTCTGGGTTCTATTGCTAAGGACTTGCTATCATTTGTTAGTAGAAGCTCTATATGGTCCAAGAATAAGAAGAATAAGCTGACAAAAAAAGGTGGGATGCTTTGAAAAATAGATCAGATAAATAGACAGAGGTGTTGGTTTCAGAATAGCATGTGCACAAAGGGTTCAGCTTTCTAAAGGTGCAGAAGTCAGTCCTGAAAATACATCCATTTCTCCTCAAGATACTAGTCTTTGGAAAAAAATTATTCTGGTGGATGATCAACCTGTTGTCATTACTCCTTTGTAAGTGTGTTTTCCACCTTCAGATAAACCTCTTGACTTGAGCACTAATGTTGGTACTTTGAATATTGATCCTTCTTTGCCCAACACTAAGGTAGATGAGTATATAATGTTATCAATTTAGAAGATGAAATGGATAAGGATAATGTACCTATGAATGAAGATGAGGATGATGAAACTTTTACTAACTTAATTCAAGCTTTCAGTCCCTCTAGAGATATTGAGATGTAAGAGGATATTCAACAAGTGACTACCAACATGGTCTTTCACCAAGAGGCCTTCACAAAATTAGTTTTTAGCACAAAAGTACAAAAAATACACAAACTACTACTTCTGGCAGAGCAAACACTAGGTTGTTCACTTCTTGATTATCCCAATAATTTATACTCTCATTTGGAATGCTAGGGGTATTAATATCCAAGGTTCTTTAGAAAGAATTAGATCACTCACGATTGTTTACCAAATTTCTATCATTGCTTTATTGGAGCGATTTTCAGATAACTCTTAGTTCACTAGCTGTAGGATCCAATTGGCCATGGACAATACTACTTGTAACACTAATGAAAATTTTTGGATTTTTGGAACATTGAGGTAGACTGCAAGATCTTAGAAGCTGATGACTAGCAAGACACTTGTGAATTCACACATGTTCAAATTCCTACAAAGTTCATTGTAACATTTGTCTATGCCAAATGCAGAGATCAGCTCAAACAACCTCTCTAGGAAAGAATGTTACATATTTCTGATCAGAATAGTAATATTCCTTAGTGTTCAGTTGGAGATTATAATGTTATTACTTGCACTGATGAGAAGCTTAGGGATATTCCTTATTAGAAGATGAGTTTGGAATTTTTGCAGTGATTGAAGCTTTTTGTCTCATTGATTTAGGCTTTTCTGGGAAAATTTATTCTTGGTGTAATCATAGTGGCTACAATTTTAGAATTTTGAAGGGACTTGATAGGACCATGGTTAATGATAAGTGGCTTGCTGACATGTCTCTTCCTAGTATCACTCATCTGCTATCTGTAGGGTCTGAACATTTCCCATTATTCATGGAAATGACTAGCAAATCTAAAAATTTCATCAAATATTTTAAGTTCTTAAACTGTTGGGTTGAGCAACCAAGTTTTATGGATACTGTCAAGCAATGTTGGAATAGGCAAGTGTTAGGCAATCCTATGTGGGTGTTCCATCAAAAATTAAAGAGGCTATCTTTTACTCTTAGCAGCTGGTACAGGTGTCACTTGGGTGATATCTTTGTTAAGGTGAAAGAGTATGAAGGAAAAATCGAATTAGCTAAAGAAGAGCTGATCAATTGCTACACGATGATAAGAGAAGTGTACTTCATGAGCTTAATACTGATTACATTATATTTCTAAAGCTTGAAGACTTTATCCTTCATGAGCTTAATGCTGATTACATTAGATTTCTAAAGCTTGAAGACTTTATCCTTAAGCAAAAATCTCAATTGCGTTGGTTTAAAGAGGGAGATGCTAACACCAAATATTTTCATGCACTGATAAAAGGTCGTAGAAGGAAGATGTTCATTCATATGGTGTAAGATAATGATAGTGATTGGATCCAGGGGTATGAGGAGATTGCAATGGTTGTATGTACTCATTTTCAGAATATTTTTATTGGCAAAGATAAGAATATCGATGAGGAAGTATTAAATTGCATCCCATGAATGGTTACATCAGAGCAGAATGAAAGTGTGCAGGCCATCCCTACTATGGAGGAGTTACAATAGGTTGTTTTCTCTATGAGTCCCCATTCTGCTACAGGACCTGATTGTAGGAATGACATGTTATTTCAGTGCTACTAGAGTATCATCAATAAAGTCCTCCTAGATGTTGTTTATCCTTCTTTTGTGGGCAAATTATGCCCAAATATTTTTCTCATGCCTGTCTGGTTATGTTACCTATGAGTGCTAATCCGAATAACTCTCAGAGTTCAGGTTTACTAGTCTCAATAATTTTATCAACAAGATTATATCCAAGCTATTGTGTCTTAGATTGTCTCCTATACTTTCTAATTTGATGTCAATGAATCAATTAGGTTTTGTTAAAGGGAGAAGCATTTCTGAAAACATTATGCTTGCTCAGGAAATCATTCAGATTAAGAAGCCAAATATTGGAGGAAATATGGTCATCAAGCTTGATATGACTAAGGCATATGACAAAGTTTTTTGATCTTATATTTGCATTGTTACAAGAAACATGGGCTTTGGTGAGATATTTATTGACATGGTTTGGATAATTATGTCTAAAAATTTGTATTCCATTATTATTAATGGGTCCAAACATGTTTTCTTTCACTCCACTAGAGGTCTCAAATAGGGTGATCCCTTATCTCCTACTACTTTTATTTTGGGTGTTGAGATCCTTTCCTGATTTCCATAGTTTCTGTATGGAGAAGAGGGGCCATCAAATAACCATATTAGCTTTCCAGATGACATTATTATATTCACTTATGGTAGAACCAAGTCACTGCACCTGATCATAAAAGTAGTGTCTCTTTATTAAGATATGTATGGTCACATGGTTAAAAGAAAGAAAAGTCATTTCTTGGTACCTTTTCTAATGCTTTCAATTGCACTTGTGAGATGGTGAAGAACATCACAGGCTTTTAGGTGAAAGCAGGATCCCATTACTTACTTGGGTTGCCTTTTTTACATTGAGGGTCATCTATTTTTTTGATATGGTTACCAAAGTGAAAGCTAGGATTTCTTGTTGGCGAACAAAGATCCTTAGCTATGGTAGTAAAGCCACTCTGATTAAGCATATGTTGCAGTCCCTCCCTATTGAACTCCTATTTGCTACCAGTCTTCCATCTATAGTGCTTAAACAAATCCAAAACATTACCGCTGATTGTTTTTGGTGGTGGATAGATAATAAAAAGAAGTATCATTGGTCATCTTGGAAAAATGTAAGTTTCCCTTATGATGAAGGAGGTATTGGAGTTAGAATGATCAATTATGTGTGCAAATCCTTTCAATTCAAACACAGGTGGATTTTCAGAACTAAAGACACTTTTTGGGGTGAAATTTGAGAACCAAGTACTACTACTGATCAAATCTTGTGAGTAACAAATGGGACACAGGGGAGTCCTTGGTGTGGAAGCACATGATGATTAATAAGCACAAGATTGAACTTCACACTCACTAGAAGATTAACTCTGGCAACTGTTCCTTTTGGTAGGATAATTAGCTAGGGTTTGGACCTTTATCAGTTCAACAATGTACGACAAAAATTGAACAATAACAAAGTTGCTGCTTTTATTCAGGAAGGTCAGTGGGATGTTAATCTCATCACTCAAGTATTCCTTCCTCAATATGTGGATAATATTTTGAGTACCAAGCTTCATATTCAGCATGGTGTCCTTGACAAACCTTCGTGGAAGCTGAACACTAATGGTGACTTCATTGCTTCTTCAACTTGCAAGATCATTAGGGACACAAGACCTAAGAGTAAGGTTAATGCCTAAAAATGGAACAAGTATATTCCTTTTAAGTGTTCTTTCTTACTTTGGAGAGATTTTAGAGGAAAACATCCCACTAATGAGAAACTGATTAACTTTGGTCAAGATCCCAAGGAGTGCTATTGTAGTTATAGACCTAGGATGGACACTGTTGAGCAAGTATTTCTCACTGGAAACTTTGCTCTCAATGTCGAAAAATATTTTGCAACATCTTGTGGAGTCAGTAGTGAGTACTTACCTCTTCGGAATTATATTATGAGCTGGTGGGATACTAAGCACAAGAATGAAGCTCACAAATTACTACTACAGGCAACACTGATTTTCATATGTTGGAACATTTGGAAGAATAAATGTGCAGGCAAGTATGGTGAAAAATAGTCCAATTTGGCTAGAGTCAAATATTTGGTGTTCAAGGATATCACTTATTCATTAAAGACTGCTTATCCCTATATTCATTGGCCCTCAAGTTGGAAAGAGTTGGTTTTTCTAGCTGAAATTTGTGTCGAAGATATCAAAATCACTTATCTCACATGCCTGGAATCTCCTAGTCAATGGGTTAAGTTAAATTCTGATGGCTAGAACTGCCTACCCAATGGGTTAAGTTAAATTCTGATGGAAGTGCCTTAAAGTAATCTTGGCAACATTGGTGCTGGAGGCATTATTAGAAACACGGATGGAGAATTTTTGCTTGCTCATGCTTCTCTTTTTTGTGAAGGAACTAATAACCAAGTAGAACTGGAGGATGCAATATTTGGTATTGGTTGGTGTTTACATATGGGCTTCAACAAAGTCACTCTTAAGGTGGACTCGGAGTTGGTGTTTAAATGGGTTAATCAGTAGCATACAAGCATTCCTTGGAATATTTTGTAGTGCTAACCAGACTACAACACTATTCCAATCAGCTATAAAATCTTAAATGCAAGCACACCTATAGAGAGCCCAACTAGGTGGTTGATTGTCGAGTTAAGCATAGCGACCAATTCATCACTCAACTTTATTTTTATGTGCAATGTATGCCAAAGGATGCCAAAGCTTACTACTATATTGACAAGTTTGATATGGACACATTTAGAAGAAGAAAATTAAAAAGGATCAAGAAACCACCCTAATATTTTCATGTGGTTCCCAACTTGACCAAGATTTCTCTTGGTCGAGCCTACTAAATCACTTTTTGGCTCTTCTTAGTTGGTTAGGTCCTTAGGATTAGTAGCAGGTTTTTCAGTTTCCTTTTACTTATGTAAGGGGAGAGTCTCCCTTGTTTATCGCTTTCCTAGAACACATGTAATAAGAGGTGTCCTCTCCTAGGTGTAGTTTAGGTTTGCTTATCCTTTTTTAGAAATGGGGAAAAATTGGCCGACCTTAGTAGGTTGGCCAATTTGTGAACCACCATAGCCCGGACGTAAGGTCTATGTCCCCTGCTTTGTATTTTTCTTTGTTTTATTTATGATAAGGACTAGGGGCGTTGCTCAGCCCATACCACAAGGGTCGTTAAATTAAAAAACTTAAAGTAACAGGGCATGTTCTGAATTAGCACACAACACATGAATTTAGCAATTTAAAGATCACACTCTCATGGAAATGACTACATTATCACCAGAAGACTCTCAGATCATGCTTGTTATCTCAATTTATCCTCACTTATAAGAACAAGCATTGTCAACACACCTAAACATACATGGTTACTATCTAGACTACTAATCAAAACTATTTTGGGTGGCTATCATTTTTCAAACAAAACACCAAATATACTATATGCCACAACTATTAGTACTATATGCTACAAATACTATCTAAACATCCTAAACATGCAGGTTCAACAAAAAGTAAATATCCATGGGGAAAAGAACACAGGCAAGAAAACACCAATATAAAAGATTGGGGTAGTTATGGACCCAAGCTACTCAGATTTCACTGAGGCCCAAAATTACCTACACTCCCTCGAAAAAGTTGTACATTGTCCAAATGCACACAATCAAAACAAAAAAATGTATAAGGGGAAAGAATCATATCTAGGTGGTGAAGCGTCAGTATCCACCTTGGGTTGCTATCCAAGCAACGCCTGATTTACAATCGCGACACGAAATAGATATCTTGAGTACTTAGAATTCCTAAGGCTTTTATTCTCCCTTGTCAGTAGCAGTAGAATGTTCGGGGGAAATTCCCTCACCGCTAGTGAAACGACCCCAAAAAGTGCCCAAAAATGTGCCTCAGAAATGTTCATAATCGTAATTTCCATATATCTCAAAATCCCTACGTGATATCAAAAAATCTGACATCATATTAGTGATCGGGGGCAACTTGAGTGGGAAGTGAGTCTAACCCTGATTTTAGAGCAACCCTAGCAAAATTTGAATTTTCAAAGTTGGCGAATTCCAGTGAGGGTCCGTGCCCCTGGCGCGACGCGACCGGGGCGCAGACTAGTGTATTTTTGTGCTAGTTTTTTAAAATTCATCATAAGGCCTTGGGATCTTGTGCCTAATCCTTCCTATGCATAAAATACCTATACTTAGTTATTTTCAATACCATATCATTGAAAACATTCCCCAAAACCCTCTATAACACTTAGCCAAATATTTCACCCAAATTCAAGTGTCCCAAACTCATTTCGGATCTAAAGAAATTCAGTCAAACTTCAGGCTCTCATTTAAATCTACATCAAGTATATTCATGTTATTTAAGACCATCATGGGTCAACTTACATCAAGACAAGTTCAAAGGAATTCCGTTGGCTAAGTTTTGCACAAGTACCGATAGGAGGGTCAACTTTGAAGGGGAATATCTCTTAGCGCACAAAGAACTGGGTGGCTCAAACCTACCATATTTATGCTCTTTGAATTTGTTTTCCAACGCACTTGGTTTCACCTTATTTAGAGTTCAGATGAAGAAGTTATGCCCATTTTCATAGAACTCATCTGTCCAGGGGTATACACGGGTTTTTCCCAAATTCCATTTAATTAATTGCATTTTGTAAATTTAGTTATTTCTATTGGTTTTTGGGAATTCCTATGCTTTCTTAACACTTCCTAAATACCTAAATCCTATTCCTAAAGATCAAATCCACTCCTCCCAATTGGAATACACTCTCAAATTCTCCTAAGAGCCTCTACCAAACCCCAATAAGAATTCAAGGAAACTGAAGAACAAGTTTGTGGATTTTAAGACCGCAGTCCAAACTTCAAGTCTTTCTCAACACAATTTCAAGAAATTCAAGGTCTAAGGTATGTGGGTATCATTCATAGGTTCCTTTCAACCATGGAGCCCAATCTTCCTATTTTATGAAAATTACATGATTTCAAGTCATATTTCTTATGGGTATATGTTATTATGAAATGTAAGAATGAAATATGTTGGGGTATTGTCAAATACTATTGATTATGCATAAATATCTATTTTGATCTTATACTATGAAGTGATCTTTGTCTATTGAGACTATACATGATTCAAGCTATAAAATCTATGAACTATAGTGATGTTTTGATATGATTTAAAAGTTAACCATGAGAGGGTTTTACCATGATATTGGTTGGATGATTTACATGATGTTAAGATGCATTAACTTCACTATTTCATGATATATATACTCTTTCATTTTGCCTGATTTAAACATGTCCTCATACATGCCCACCAAGTGTTTGATTAAATGCCAAGTTAACAAAATTTCAAGATATGTACATGTTTTACAAGTCAAGCGACTTAACAATGAATATGGACTATCAAGTATATTATGAATTCATAAAAATATCTATGATTATGCAAGTAGAAAGCTAAGCCTTTTCTCAAAGATTATACCTCTTGTGAGCCTTTGATGTTGATATTAATGAAAGGGTAATGTTGATGATAAGCCATTCTTATGTTTGAAGTTAGGCTCACCATTTGAGGTCAATGATGTTAAGAGCTACTTGTGTTCTGTCTCTATGTTTATTGCAAGTTATTAAAGTATGATTACCTTATATATCCCGTTGGATTAGACTTAGCACCGAGTGAACTAGAGGAGAGTCCCCAAGTTCTAGAACTACGTGACATCATAGGTGAAGGGATTAGAAGTGAGTTCTCAAATCTCTAAGAGGTGAGTACCCTAAATATGAGGGTGTGAGATGAGTACTAGAGTCTGGGATTGAGGTGAGTACCCAAGTTTAAGAACAAGAGGCGAGTACCCGGTTCACACAAGGCTCAGCGGATCCACTTAGGCATTAGGAGGTTCACCTTGGCAAGTAACTTCCCCCTATGTGTAGGGTAGATATCAGGATTCCAAGTTGTAGCTCAATTGGTCTTATTTTATGTTGGTTGAGGTTTTTTCCCACACTAATATATTATGTTCTATGTAAGATTAATGATTTGCAAAGCATGATTTACTTAAGCATTGATCATACATGCCATATTGT
>JAOTQR010149423.1:0-19404 GCA_025774065.1 Solanum ossicruentum
ATTGTATATGTTTGATACTCTATTAGGCGGCAGGACCGCAGCGGAGACCTTGTCGGTCCGCGTTATTATGTGAATGTCTATATGTATGTATTTTTCTGTGTATTCTGGAAGCTGCTGCTGGTGTGGATAGTCAATAAAACAGAGGAAACTCTGCCGAAATTTCGGTAGAATTCCAGACTATGTTTATAAAGGAATTTGGCTTAATATGTGTTTACGTGTCCCTATCGGGCACTGGTCACGACCCCAGGGAGGGGTGTGACAAGTATTTACACCAAAAAAACTACTAAATCACTGAATAAGAGTGTATTTTACAAGTTTCCTATGCATTTATCAATGTTACTAGACCAAAAACCAATAAGCACCACTACTACATATATTCATATATCTATAAGCAATGGTAAGCAAAAAATAAACTAAGTCATAGTATCTTAGCCAAAACACCATCATTTATCAATATTGATATAAAAATTGAAAAATAAATGTCATGATTACACATCATTAATTGAAGAAAGATAAATGGTACAAATCATTAAATGAACCCCTTTTCTATTTTTTTTTTGCTTTCATTTTTAACCAATTAGATTCATTTCCCAATGAAAAAGTCTACTCCAATTTATTGCACTACCATAATTGCAGAAGATTTTTTTTAACATATTAGTCCTAATATGTACATTTATGAAAAAAATTTATAGATATTTGCCTGTAAATATTTATTATTGACACAAATTTATAAAATACACTCTTAAAATGCTTGGGAAAGTTTTTTTTCCCATCATATACGATATCTATTTGTTCCTCCTAATGATCACTTTTTTGTGACACTTATGTAAATTACATGAGTTTTATTTACAAAAAAAAGTTTAGCGACTTTCATAATAAGTTGATTGATATTTTCGTTTCAAAAAGATATTGTTTAACTTTTCACAATTGTTTAAAAATAAGGTTAAAAGATATTTTTATACAATTTACATATATTTAGTTTAAGACTATAACATTTATTTTTTAAAATCTTTTGTTACATTCCGTGCCAAATCAAAACTAGATAAATAAATTGAAAAAGAACGAAGAAGTAATATTTTATTTATCTTCATTTTTTGATATTTTCTTATCTCATTTGTTCTCTCTCTCTCTCTCTCTCTCTCTCTCTCTCTCTCGAGATCTCTCTCGAGGAGAGAAAGAGAGAGAGAGAGAGATCAACAATCTCTTTGCAAGCTTTAGTTATTTATTCTTAAAAATAAAATTTCCATCTTATTTAACTTAACCTTTTTGTGTATGCATCTACATGGTTGTGCCATGTGTTTTTAAAAAATAAAACTTTCATCTTATTTAACTTAATAATAAACTTTCATCTTATTTAACATAAAAAATAAAACTTTTATCTTATTTAACATAAAAATAAAACTTTCATCTTATTTAACTTAAAAATAAAACTTCCACTTTAAGTTAATTAAAGTATAATAAATTTTATCATATTATCTACATTTTAAAGTTATCTATATTTTAAGTGATATTAAAATATACTTTTCAAGTGAATAATAAACTATTAAATTAAAAATATATAATGTAATACTGGAATGAACATTTTAAGAGAAATCAAAATATAAATAAATATAAGTATTAGACAAATAGATTCAACTTATAATATGTTCATAAATAGAAGTTACATTTATAAAATATATTTTTTAATTAAAAAATAATATCATAAAAACAATGATTAATAAGGTTGTAAATATAATATTGTCAAAAATTATGTTAATATAGATAAATGTAAAAATAATATGTGAAAGAAAGTTTAAGGAGGGTATTTTTATTACGATTTTACATTATCCTGAAAAAGTTTTCACGGGATTACTATTCCACCTCAGGGAGGAATAACTTATCATAATACTAATTATTAATCTTGGAATAAATTATCCCAACCTTTATAACCAAATAAGGGATTAAAGAGCACTCAAAATTAATTCTGGGATTAACACTTCCTATCCATTGCACCATACACCCCCTAAAGGTTGATGTTATTTACGACACCTCTTTACGTATAGATTGTTTTACATTCATGACATTCTTTTTTTTTTTTTTTTAAAAAAAAAAGAAGATGAAACGACATAATTTTGATACATTTTATATATCTTTAGTTTAAGATCACATGATTTAAAATCTTTTTTACTTTCTTGAATTCTATGTCAAGTCAAAATCAGATAAACAAAATAAAAATATTACTACTTATTCCTTTAATTTTACTTTATTTTAGCACTATTATTTCCTGAATAAGAAGTGGGAATAAATATTTTGTGGTTCATTTTCCTGACAATCATAGGGACACACGAATTTTCTTGTAGTTTTTGAAGTTATTATTGTTACACATATAATTTGATAGGAATGAAAAAAGTTGCTACAAAATTTCTATAAATTGTGCCTAATCAACCCACCAATAGTCCTATATCCACTTTTCTCATTCCATTATCCCTTAGGGAACTTCCATCAGTAGAAATTTTTAACCATCCAACATTATATTAGGTATTTTTATGGGCCGTCTCAACAAGATATTGAGGTCCAAACTCATACATCATGTAGAGCATTGTTTTTTCTTCCAGTTCACATATATAAATAAAATAACAATATATAACGTAATTCTACAAGTGAGGTCTAGATAAAATAAAATGTATGCAGACCTTATGAAGTAAGAATGTAAACAATGTAAATTTTCAATAAAGAAAATATAATGTAAATTAGTGGAATTGAATTTTTAATTTATTTAAATTTTTGTGTCCAAGTTTTCAAAATCACATGCAAATGTACACAATCGTACAAGTAATATAAGATTTTGAGTTCAGATATCGCACCCCTAGAGACTTATCGAATAACTATTTAGTAAATTAAACTAGTGCTGATTATTTATTCAAGAAATAAAATCAAAAGGTCATCTTATATGATTAATTTACACTAAAATAAAAAGAAGCTAACTAATGAACAATTAACAAATGAAGAACGTCTTTATACGTTATCAATGAGATGAAATCAATTAAGGGTTATGACTTGACTAGCGATCATATTGAGTAATCACTTGAATTGACTATAATTTTCTATTATGTTACTCATTATTGGTTGATAATACTTTATTGAGCGTTTTGCCAATAACTATAACACTACTAGATTATTTCTAGCACTACCTATATTCCTATAGTCATCGGTCAATGGTGAAATGCATATGATATGCCATTTTGAAAAAAAAAACCTTCCTATTCATTTTAAGAGGTTTTATTACATCAAAATGTCATAAAATGTTAACTTTTTATTATAAAGATGTACATATATGGAGAAAAGGTAATAAAAAAAGAAACCCAATATCTGTCAATAAAAAAGTGCCAATAAAAGTTTAAAAAAAAAAACAAAAACGTATGGCAATCAAAAAAGGTGTAATAAATACATCTTGTCAAAAGGTGCAATAAATATATCTTGTGTTGACAGTGGGTTTGTGCAATGGAAAATGCAAAAAAATTTGCATCTAGTACATCCAAATAAAGTCTTCTTATATTTTGTCTCTCTTCATTTAATGATAGTAATGATTATGGACAATAAATTGATAAAATTTCATATTTCTACACAATGTAATAACCAATAAACTAAACTAAATTATACCACAGTTAATTTATATTCAAAAATATGCACAAAAAATCAGGTAGAGTTATAATTGACTTGGTTTAGGTTGAAACCATGTTAAAAGATAAAATAAATTTACCAAATATACAACCAACAATAGACAATATCCCTGTAAAGTATTAGAAAAATATGTAAAGTTATACTTGGGTTAAAATATACATAAGAATTAGGAAGGATTTTGTTTGGCTTTGATTTGGTTGAAAGTGTGTTAAAAAGTTTGTCAGAGTATAAGATGTGAAGATCCTTCCCTCCTAAATCATTGTGTTAACTTAAAATCAACAATTTAACTGAAAAATAACATACATTAAGCAAATTCTAGATGGGTTTTCAAATATATGTAGAGTCAAATTTACAAGTCCAGGTTGGTTTCATTTTGAAAAATGAAAAACAACGCCAAAAACATTGTGTTACTCATAAAAAAAGCAATAAATTAACCAAACATACAACCAACAATAAACTAAACCCCTGTAAGTATAGGAGGAGCTTTTGTAATGAATTATACTTGGTTTAAAATATGCACAACTATTAGGTGCAATTTTGTTTGGCTTTGTTTTGGTTGAAAGTATGATAAAAAGTGTCTGAGAACAAGATATAAAAGGTCCTTCCACCTAACCCATGTGTCATCTTAATAATAATAATTTTACCAAAAAATTAATATACATTTAACCAAACTTCAAGGCATGTTTTCAAATATATGTAGTGTCAAATTTAGATGTGAAGGTTGGTTTCACTTTGGGCGAAAAACACCAAAAATATTGTGTTGTCCATAACCAAACAATAAATTAACCAAACATACAACCAACAATAAACACAATCTCCTTAGAGTGTGGGGGAAACATGTAAAGTTAAAGTACAAGATGACAAAGTCCTTCTACCTAAATCATTGTGTTAATTTAAAACTCAATAATTTTACGAAAAAATAAACATTAAACTAGCATGTTCCAGAAAATATGTAAACTCAAATTTACACGCCAAGGTTGATTTCATATTTAAAAAACACCAAAAATACAATAAAAAAGAACCAACAATAAACAAAATCTCTATAACCTGTACAGAATAGTTGTCACGACCTAAAATAGGATCATAACTATGGAGCCAAATAAATTTCCAAACCCAAAGATAAAATATATTTAAAGCGAAAAAACTCAATAGATAAAACCATAACCCAAAACCTAGTGTCACGAGTGTAGAGAGCATCTAGTACATACACGAATGAATAAGTACATTACAGTCTTCAAATAGAAATAAAGACCATACAACTAGGATAAAATCTAATGGAACTCGAAGCCCTTGAGTCTCACCATTAGATCTAGCATGACCAAATTACGCGAGTAAATCAACTACCACGTGGGAAATCTTGACGAGAATCTGTGGGGGAGAAAGAAGTAGGGGTGGGTATACATAATATGTACCCCGTATGTTTAACTGACGGGGAATAAGAAATTGAATAAACTATGGAATAACGTAGGAATGCTTTCACCCACAACAGAAAAATCAGTCTGACATCGGTGTTGCCAATTTGTATAAAGCAACTGAATAAAGTAAGCATATAATACTAATCAAGACAATCCAAAATAACCATAAGTATGCAATGGTATGATATGCGATGCAATGCAATGCAGGGTGAAATCAAGACTGTCGCACAACCGGTCGTATATAATCTCAATATATCAACTACCTTGCCACCTGACTCATGATCAATGACTCATGATATTAATCTCCCTGTATCAACTATTGCCACCTAAGTGAGCATGGTCAAGGACTCATGATACGAATCACAATGTATCAACTACCTTACCACCTAAGTGAGTGTGGTCAAGGACTCATGATATGAATCACAACATATCAACTACCTTGCCACCTAAGTGAGCGTGGTCAAGGACTCATGATACGAGTCACTATTTATAACTTTCCAAAATATCATGACATGTGGTATGAGGATGCATGCAATCAAGACACAATTATAAAAGCAATATTTCATAATTATCAAAGCTCTCCAAGTTAGCAATTTTATATTCACCCTCTTTTATACATTATGGGATATTGTTCCCTTCAACATTTTCTGTCACAATTATAATTTCTCGATGTAATCATGATTCTCAATATTGTGCCAAAAGTACATATTTTCGATCATCATTTATCTCATAATTAATACTTTTATTTATCATTTTCGAGCATAGATTTTGTGAATTGTACTAGATAGTGCGATTAACTTGTAGAATTAATTTGACACAAAAATAAAGAAATTTGAAGATAAAATAAATTAAAAATAAAATATTATAGAAGGAAACTCAAGCAGATAGCTTAACGGATTAAAATGAATAATTTATTAATTAATTCTAAATCAACAGCAAACTAACGACCAACGCAATATTTTAAGTCTTGCAGCATGTTCAATGAACTTTAGTTATTATTATGAAGACACGCGTACAGTGTTTTTCAGTTGTTCAAACCATGCTTAATTTGTCATATCAGTATTTAACTCAATTCTTCACCTTAGTTCTTTCGTTGAATAGTATGCAAAGTTATTTGGCAAGTCCGTTTTATCCTTTTAAGTTTCTATTTTCAGCTTCTTTCAAAAAGAAATAATAAATAAATAAATAACCGTATACATAATTAAAGTTTTTCACATGGATATTATAAGGAATTTTTTTAATCTATAACATGATCTCATTCCAAAAATTATAGTATACGAATATTTAATAACTCAATCCCAATCTCAAAGAAGGATAGACAAACGTATCTCAATGTCGGAACCTCACAAATGGTATTTATGTAGCTGTTGGTATGTTCCTCTTTCTATGCTCTACCTAGATATTGAAAATAAATATTTCTTATTTTTTTCCTTATCTCTCTCTGTCCGTATCTGTCTCATGTTTTCTCTGCCCCTCAAAGAACAACATGCTCTGCTCTTTAAATAGAGGCTAGGTACGCCTCTTGGTTGCAATGAAAGGTTGCAAGTGCAACATAACAATAATATTAACAAAATATTAATAGAAACAACATATGCACTAGCACAAACAAAACATTAAAGTAAAGAATGCACTAGCATTGTGGAACCTGCATAACCATTAAAATAAAATAAAATAAGTTTCTATCCACAAAAAGATAATAAAAAATACAACCATAATCCCCCACCTCCGCTCGGATCATTACATTATCTACCACTAAAAATCATGTTCATCCTCAAACATAGGGTAAAAGAAAATACCTGAGGTTTCGAAAAGATAGCAATATTTGGTACGCATGTCAGACTTTGTCTCCCAAGTTGCCTCCACCGCAGGCTGATGTTGCCACTGGACCTTACCTGAAGCGATCTTCTTAGTTCTGAGTCTACGAACCTGAGTATCTAGAATGGCTATTGGCTCCTCATCATACGTTAAATCCGAACTCAACTCAACAACTTCATAAGAATTGAGACTCGTCCGATATGTATTTTCAAAGCATGGAGACATGTAATACTGGATGGATAGCTGATAATCAAGGTAGCAAAGCCAACTCATAAGTCACCTTACCTACTCTTTTCAAAATCTCAAATGGGCCAATAAATCTTGGGCCAAGCTTACCTTTCCTTCCGAACCTCATCACACCTTTCATGGGTGAAACGTTCAACCACACATGATCGCCTACCATAAATTCCAAAGGACGAACTCTTCTGTCAGCATAGCTCTTTTGCCGACTCTAAGCTGCTAACAGGCTAATCTGAATCAGGCGTACTTGTTCCATAACATCTCTAAGAAGATCAGTGCCTAATGCATCAATGATAACTGAGTCGAACCATCCAATAGGTGATCGACACCTACGCCTGTACAATGCCTCAAATAGTGCCATTTGAATGTTGGAGCGATAACTGTTATGATAAGCAAATTCTGCTAAGGGCAAGTATTGATCCCACCGAGCACCAAAATCAATCACACAGGCCCTAAGCATGTCTTCCAACACCTGAATAGTTTGCTCGGACTGTCCATCAGTCTAGGGATGAAATGCTGAGCTCATGTCTAATTATGTACCTAAACCATGCTGCGATGCCTTCCAAAAGTGAGAGGTGACCACCGGACCTCGATCTGACACAATAGAGATAGACACCCCTTGTAATTTAACAATCTCACGTATGTAGATTTTAGCTAGCTATTCTGCATGGTGGTTAGTCTTCTGTAACACCCCACATTTTACATATCCTAATGCTATGCAAATGAATTATGTTATGGTTTGGTGAAATTAGCGTCAATTCTTGAAAGTGCTTGAATCCCGCGTTAATGGGCGATATGTGAGTCTAAATGCTTAAGAGGGTCAAGGGTGTATTTGTGTTGGTGTTAAATTGAGGAGATACTAGCCCTAAACTAAGTAAAAGAATTGAGGTTATTACATGACTTAATAATCTAGTAGGTGAGTCACCTACTTTCTTAGCTTAAAATTGATAGCTAAACGGAGACGAGGCTCGACGCCGAATTTGTTCAAGTTCGATTATGAATAAATTCCATGTTAAGGGTGTAACTTTGACCCATGTTATAGTAGCATAAATGGACCTTATTTTCAGTCCAAGAAGAATTGAAAAACGTCCTAAGTACACTACAAACCACTTGGCCATTTGGACCCAAAACAAACTAAGAAGAAAGCTGGAAATTGGCAGCAAGGGTCCATCATATTTGAGACCCAATTAAGCCCAATTTTGGAGGATGAGATGCTGCATTAATAGACTATTAATGGGTGTCATTATCAAGTCAAAAGTGGAAGAGAAATTTGGCAAAAATAATCTTTAAAAACGGATCAAGTGCAACACAAATTCATTCCACTAGGAAATAAAGTTTTAGCTTTCTTAAAGTCATTTGTCTTCTCTCTAATTCACTTCATCAAGCTGCAAATTCAATTGTCTAAAGCTTTTGAAGGGCCAGAACATATAAGGCAAAGGTAAGCAATTATAGTTGTGTATTTAGTATGATTTCTTTATGAAAAATAAGAAGTATATGATAGTATGTGAACCTGGAAATCTGCTGAAAATTCTGGATAGCTTGTGTCCAGAAAGTTGCTGCACACTTGCCTTTTATTTTGGTGACTTCTATATAATTTTTAGGCTTTATTATGAAGAGACTTTGATGTTATTAACATGGTTTAAGTTATAGATATTGTTAGTATGGTTTCTTCATGAAAACAAGAAGTATATGTTATTATGTTAAGCTGGAAATTCTGGACAGCATATGTCCTAATTATTGTTGTGAACGTTTCTTGTTGTTCAAGAGGATTCTCTCTTAATTGGTTGGATGAAATATGAAGTAAAACTTATGTCCTAACAATATATAGGTTGTTTGTCATGTAATTAAGTTGCTGCACCCACTTTTACAGTCCACAAAGATGAGTTGTTGTACAACGTCATAATTTCACTTTTAAAAGAAACTTGGGAGTTGAAAATTGTAATATGTTGTTCCACAACTCTCATTGGGGCTATTTTTGGACTATTATAGGACTAGTTTTATGTGTAAAAATATTGGATATAATTTTGGTAAAGTTAAAACAAGTTTGGGAGTGTTGATATCGAAGTGCAGTGAAAGGATGTAACGTTATGCCGTTTGTTTGTATGTTGTGAAAAATTGTTATGTGTTGTATTTTGTGGGTTGTTTTAGGACTGTTAAGGGTCTAAAAATGAGATGTACAAGACATGTACAAAAGAATGGTTATTAGAAATACGTTTATAAGTGAAAAGGTCGGAGAAATGTCTTTGCGTCATTAATTGAAAGCTTGCTGTCTGGGTGATCATTTTTATGGTATTGGACTGCCTAGAGGTGTTGTGTTGCTACGAATACCAGTATTATTACTTAATATACTGTAGCTAAATATTTGAGGGAAACCACATCCACTCCAAGGTAGTTACGAGGTCATACAATGAGGTATGTAAGTTTACTTGATTTCGTATCACTTGGCATAATACATAGATCCCTTGGTAAGTAAAGGCAATTATCTACTCCTACATGACGAGCAGCCATATCTCCAGCCTTTCATATATTCATATACTCTTATATCTAGTTATCTTCAAATCTACATACATATATGGATAATAAGTATATGAGTTCTTATTGCTAAACAAAGTTCATGAGTTGTTTCTTTTCATACGCATTTCACTGTCTATGTAATATACTCTCTTCATTTCCATATTGTATTATATAATTATTTACATGGCACATGGTGCATATACCACCTTATAACTCCAATATTATGACGACCAAAAGAGTAATCTCAAAGGTAATAAAAAGATAAAATATACAGTTTCTGATAGGTGGTATCCCGAGGGGTGAAAGTATCACCTAGCCAGGGACGATCCTATCACGAGTGGTAGCCCAAGGGGGTTAAGGAAGAACCTAGCTAGGGACGATCCCATATCCCGAGGGGTGGAAGAATCACCTAGCCAGGGAAACATCTTATTACGGGTGGTAGCTCGAGGGGTTAAGGAATAACCTAGCCAAGGACGATCCCGATACAGTTCACCACTGATCAGTTGGTCATTTGTATTACAGTTGTGCACAGATTTTACTATACAGATTTTACAGTAAAGGTAAAGCAATATAAAGAACATAAAGTATACGATTCCAAAGTATATCTAAAGGTGGTCTCTTATCTTATACCACTGCATAATTCTATTTGAATTGTACTTCATATACAGTATTTGCTACCTTACATATTCAGTATATTATCTCATACTGAGTCCCTTGCAGGGGACCTGCATTTCATGCTGCAGGTGCAGGCGCCAGTAAATCTCTACAGTAGAGTTCAGAACATTCAGCTGTTGTTACCAAGCTCCAGGTTGTGCTGGAGCTTTGTGCGTATTTAGAGTTTATATGTTTGCATTATACAGTTAATTCAGACGGGGCTTGTCCCGATCATTAGCAAGCACTTTCTCTTGACTAAAGGCTTTGTAGACTATGTAAATTAAACTGTGGTCCTGTCTCGTACTTTAGACACCGTGGCCCCAACAACCTAGCTATACACATCTCCTTTTAGCTTGTCATTACCGTTTATCTTCCTAAAAGCATGTCAAACATAGAAATTTCTTATAATATGTATACAAAGCACATAGATATAGGTTGGTTCTCCTGAGCCTTATCGGCAACGGGTGCCAGTCCACCCTAACAGGACTTTGGGGTGTGACATCTTCATCGGAATGAAGTGAGCTGATTTGGTCAACCTATCTACAATCACCCAAACTGAGTCCACCTTACCCAATGTCATAGGTAATCTAGTCACAAAATTCATTGTAATACGCACCTACTTCCACTCAGGAATAGGCATCCTCTGCATCGGACCTTCTGGTTTTTGATGCTTAGCCTCAACTTGCTGGCAATTCAGACACTTAGCCACAAACTCTACAGTGTCCTTTTTCATCCCACACCACCAATAATATTGCTTTAGGTCATGAAACATTTTTGCCACACTTGGATGAATGGAATACTTAGCATAATGAGCTTCTTCCAAGATGAAGCGAACCCAATCACCTACCTTAGGTACACAAATGTGCCCATTAATCCTTAACACTCCCGCAGAATCAAGAGAAGCTGATTTAGCTTCACCTCTCAACACCTTGTCCCAAATCACACATAATTTATTATCATCAAATTGATGATCATAAATCTGATCCATCAACGTAGACCTAGCCTCAATGAAGGCCAACATACTATGAGGTGGGGAGATGTCAAGTCTGACCATCTTCTAGACAAAGACTGAACCTCTAAAGCTAAAGGTCTCTCCTCAGCTCTAAGAAATGCCAAACTACCTATGCTAAAAGCCTTCCGGCTCAAAGCATCAATCACTACGTTAGCCTTGCCAGAGTGATAAAGAATAGAGATATCGTAATCTTTCAACAACTCCAACCATCTATGTTGTCTCATGTTCAGATTAGGCTGAGAGAAAATATACTTAAGGCTATGATGATCTGTGTAGATCTCACAATGCATCCCATAAAGATAGTGTCGCCATAACTTCAACACGCATACTACTACAGCCAACTCAAGATCATGGTCAGGGTAGTTTCTCTCGTGAACTTTCAGTTATCTTGAAGCATAAGCCATAACCCTCCCCTTATGCATCAACACTCTGCCTAATCCTACACCAGAAGCGTCACAATAGACAATAAAGGGCACGCCCTCTTCAGGTAAGGCTAGAATAGGAGCCGACATCAATAATTCCTTAAGCTTTTAGAAGCTTGCCTTACACTTATCAGTCCATGAAAATGCTACTTCCTTCTAAGTAAGCCTGGTCATAGGGGCTGCAATAGAGGAGAACCCTTGAACAAATCGACGGTAATAGCCTGCTAGTCCAAGAAAACTATGAATTTCGATTACTAAGGTGGGTCTCGTCCAATCACGAACCACTGCAATCTTGGCTGGGTCAACCATAATGCCGTCCTTAGTAAACATGTGACCTAATAAAGCTACAGACTCAAGACAAAATTCGCACTTAGAGAACTTAGCATAAAGTTTTTCTTCACGCAACCTTTGGAGCATAATTCGTAAGTGACGATCATGGTCTGCTTCACTCTTGGAGTATACTAGGATGTCATCGATGAACATAATCATAAATGAATCCAAGTAGGATTTAAAAACTCGGTTCATCAATTTCATAAAAGTGGCAGGGGCATTAGTCAACTCAAATGACATAACTATAAACTCATAGTGTCTATACCGAGTCCTAAAAGTAGTCTTTGGGATGTCTGACTCCTGAACCCTCAATTGATGATATCCCGATCTTAAATCAATTTTAGAGAATACTAAAACACCCTGTAATTGGTCAAATAGATCATCAATATGTGGTAGGGGGTACTTATTCTTGATGGTCACCTTGTTCAATTGACGGTAGTCAGTACATTCTCATAGTACCATCCTTCTTTTTCACAAACAATACTGGTGCACCCCAAGGTGACATACTAGGCCGAATGAATCCTTTATTTAACAGATCTTCTAGTTGCTCCTTCAATTCCTTTAACTCTACTGGAGCCATCCGGTAAGGAAAAACAGAAATGAGTTTGGAATTCGATTTCACATCTATAGCAAAATCGATATCACGTTCTAGGGTAACACTAGACAAGTCAGTAGGAAACGCATCTATGAACTCTTTTATTATTATCGTGGTCTGTAAAGAAGGTGACCCCTTAGAAATATCTCGTACGTGAGCCAAATAGGACAAACACCCATGTTTTATCATGCATCGGGCATGAACATAAGAAATCACCCCTGTAGGATAAAAGCTAGGAGCACCTGACTATACTAACTTAGGTAAACCAGACATGCTAAGGTCGTAGTCTTAGTTTAGCAATCAAGGATTGCATGATAAGAAGACAATCAATCCATTCCCAAAATAACATCAAAGTCTATCATATCTAGGAGGGTCAAATTAGCCTGGGTCACCCTACCTGAGATTACCACTACACAATCCCGATATACCTGATCCACCACTAAAGATTCACCTACCGAAGTCGAAACACAAATAGGCACATTGAGAGGCTCACATAAACCATCAGTATCAGTAGCAAAATAGGTTGATACATATGAATAGGTAGATCCAAGGTCAAACAATACTGAAGCTGAACGATGACAGATTAGAACAATACCTGTGATTACAACATCAGATGCTGTGCCTCTATTCATCTTAGAACGGTATAACATACTCGACGCTCACCGTTAGTTTGTGCTCTACCATGAGTGCCACCTTGAGCTCTACCCCCGGCACCTCTAGTACTACCCCTCACACTCTGTGAAACACCTCTAGTTGTTGGAGCTGATGTAGAGCGAATTGTCTGTGCCCCAATGAAAAAAAAAACAGGAGCATGCTTGGGGAAATCCTAGGCCTTATGACCAAACTCATCACATATGTAACAACCTCTAGGCCTATTAGTATTATCTGTACCTGAAATGGCTGCATGAATCAGTCTTCCCTGGTAACCTTGAGCACCTTGTCTTTGAGGATTCCTATCTTTGGGTACATGACCTTCAAACTGACCTTGACGATGGGACCTCTTACTATCATCCTATCGTGTATGCCTGATGCCTTCTATCATCCTCGCATGATCGACAATACTTTGAAAGGAACCACCAGATGACACAAGAGATACAGTGGCATCTTGGATATAGCTTGCGAGCCCTTTTACAAATCAATGAATTCGCTCAAATTCTATGGAAATACAAGACATAGCATAGTAGGAGAGCTTGTGGAATCGTGCTTCATATTGGGACACAGTCATAGAATGCTGCTCCAATCTGTCAAACTCATCCCGATGCCTATCATGAAGACTGTAGGGTACAAAACTCTCAAGGAAGATTTCCATAAACTACTCCCAACTCATTGTTGGAGCATCGATTGGCCTTCAAGCCATGACTGACCTCCACCACTCTTTGGCCATACCCGTGAACGAATAAGATGTATAAGCTACCCTGTGGGCCTCTAGAATATCCAAATTGAACAGTCTATCCTGACACTCTATCAGAAAGTCATATGCCCTATCTCCAGCTATACCATTAAATTTGGGAGGAGCTAATCTCACAAATCTTTCAAAACTTTTCTGATAAGACAAGGACATAGTGGCACTGGCAGAAACTGGTGGGGCTGAAAACGTTGGAGGTGCAATAGAAGGTATGAAAAATAGACTCGGGGTTTGGAACCCATACTAGGTCCCTGAGCTAGCTGTGAAGGACTAACATGTATGGCAGGGGTTTATGGTACCTAGAAGATTACTAGTAGTAGGGGTACTTTCCAACCTTGCCAACAATCACGTGAACAACTCCTGTAACACCGGTGTACCCTTAGAGGTTGCAGGAGGCTGAACTGGATCCTTAGCCTGTTGCTCATGGATTGGGTTAACGATTGGTTCAGGTGAGGTCCCTCTGGTCTAACCTCGTGCTAGTGCTGCTCCCCTAGCCTAGCCTGGCCTCGACCTCTAGCTCTGCCATGACCTCTGCCTTGGCCCCTACCTCGCCCTTTGGCTAAGGCTTGGACAGTAGGTAAAGACTCATCCTCGTATTGCTAACTCTAGTTCTCAGCATCTACGCAGAAAGAATGGATTAGAGGCATACAAAACATGAATATGAAAAAATCGCACGAAAGGAATCAATGAAAAGAGAATTCCTAATCAAGCATCCTGTAGCCTCTCAAAGATAGATACGGATGTCTATGTACCGATTCGCGAGACTCTACTAGACACCCTGCTCTTTAACTCGTGAGATCAGTAAACCTAGAGCTCAGATACCAAACTTGTCACAACCTAAAATAGGATCATGACTACGGAGCCAAATAAATTTCCTAACCCAACGATAAAATACATTTAAAGCGAAAAACCTCAATAGATAAAACCATATCCCAAAACTTGGTGTCACGAGTGTAGAGAGCATCTAGTACATACACTAATAAAATAAGTACATTACAGTCTTCGAATATAAATAAAGACCATACAACTAGGATAGAATCTAATGGAACTCGAAGTTCTTGAGTCTCACGATTAAATCTAGCGTGACTCGATTACGTGAGCAAATCAACTACCGCATGGGAAATCTTGATGAAAATCTGTGGGGGAGAAAGAAGTAGGGGTGAGTACACATAATATGTACCTTGTAGATTTAACCGACTGGGAATAAGAAATTGAATAAACTATGAAATAACTTAGGAATGCTTTCACTTACAATAGAAAAACTAGTCCGGCATCGGTGCCGCCAATTCGTATAAAATAATGCGAATAAAGTAAACATATAATACTAATCAAGACAATTCAAAATAACCATAAGTATGCAATGGTATGATATGCGATGCAATACAGTGTGAAATCAAGACTGTCGCACAACTGGTCTTATATAATCTCAACATATCAACTACCTTGCCACCTGACCTGTGGTCAAAGATTCATGATATTAATCTTCCTGTATCAACTACCTTGCCACCTAAGTGAGCATGGTCAAGGACTCATGATACGAATCACAATGTATCAACTACCTTGCCATCTAAGTGAGTGTGGTCAAGGTCTGATGATACGAATCACAACGTATCATCTACCTTGCCACCTAAGTGAGCGTGGTCAAGGACTCATGAACGAGTCACCATTTACAAATTCCCAAAATATTATGACATGTGGTATCAGGATGCATACAATCTAGGCACAATTATAAAAGCAATATTTCTCTCAATAAGTACAATAATTATCAAAGCTCTCCAAGTTAACAATTTTATATTCACCCTCTTTTATACATTTTGGGATATTGTTCCTTTTAACATTCTCCGTCACGTGTTAAAAATTATAATTTCTCGATCTAATCACGATTCTCAATATTATGCCAAAAGTACATATTTTCGGTCATCATTTGTCTCATAATTAATACTTTTATTTATCATTTTCGAGTATAAATTTTGTGAGTTGTACTAGATAGTGCGATTAACTTGTAGAATTAATTTGTTACAAAAATGAAGAAATTTGGAGCTAAAATGAATTAAAAGTAAAAGATTATAGAAGGAAATTCAAGCAGACAACTTAATGGATTAAAATGAATAATTTATTAATTAGTTCTAAATCAACAACAAATGAACGACCAATGCAATATTATAAGTCTTGCAGCATGTTCAATGAACTTTAGTTATTATTATGAAGGCATGCGTACAGTGTTTTTCAGTTGTTCAAGCCACGCTTAATTTCTCATATCAGTATTTAGCTCAATTCTCCACCTCAGTTCTTTCGTTGAGTAGTATTCAAAGTTATTTGGCAAGTCCGTTTTATCCTTTTAAGTTTCTATTTTCTACTTCTTTAAAAAAGAAATAATAAATAAATAAATAAATAACTATAAACAAAATTAAATTTTTTCATACGGATATTATAAGAAAAATTTTCAATGTATAAGACGATCTTATTCCATAAATTATAATATACGAATATTCAATAACTCAATCCCAATCTCAAAGAAGGATAGACAAACCTATCTCAATGCCGGCATCGCACAAATGGTATTTACGTAGCTGTTGTTCACGAATTTTCCTCTTTCTATGCTCTACCTAGATGCTGAAAATAAATGATTCTTATTTTTTTCCCTTATCTCTCTCTGTCCGTATCTCTCTCACGTTTTCTCTGCCCTCAAAAGAACAACCTACTCTGCTCTTCAAATAGAGGCTAAATACGTCTCTTGGTTGCAATAGAAGTTGCAATTGCTGCATAATAATAATATTGAAAAAATACTAATGGAAAGTGCATATGCACTAGCATAAACAAAACATTAAAGTAAAGAATGCACTAGCATTGTGGAACCTGCACAACCATTAAAGTAATAATAAAAAAAATTCCAACCATAAATAGATGATAAAAAATACAACCACAATCCCCCACCTCCGATTGGATCAATAAAATAGTGTTGGTTTTAAAAAAAAATACACTCACATAGCCCGTTGTGTTGCCATAAAAAAGAATAATATACCAAAAAATACAATCAACAATAATCCAAATGACTGCAAATTGTATGAGTGTTACTAATAAAGAACGACGCATTCATAATGCTAAAGGAAAATCCAAAAAATCTTAACAAAAATATATAAAATGTCAACATTTACATAAGTTACTGAAAAGTAGAAATATGAAAAGTGTCTACTTCTTTCTTCTAGGGACCAACTTCCAAGGACCTATGCTGTCAGTGACCGAATGTATTTCCTATCAACTTTGGGAGTTCCAAATCAAATAAGCACATTCCCCGCGACTTCGCTTTCGCTAACAACTTCATCCTCTATCTTTCGACTTTCATACTCCCTAAGTAATGCAGCATAGATCAAGCGGAAGAGATAGAGATCTATGAAACAAGTTGAAATATCCAACTAGCCTTGAGAATGGTATTCGAAAAAAACACAAGTGTATAGGCCGCAATCACTATAAGATAAATATAACAAATAAATTCAACCATCTGTCTACAAAAACAAAAAATAGTTAAATATCAAGACAAAAAAGAATATCACAAAAAATCAGCAAAGTTCAATCAAAACAGCAACACCCAAAATGAAAACACATCCTGCCAACAGTCAAAATGTCATTTCCCTTGCAAAAACAAAATCATAAATATCGCCAATACTAGAATTCATCCAGCACAAAACTCCAAAAAATTAGGTGAGCAAACAATGGATACAATTATGCAACATGGCCAAAGCAACAAAAAAACCACCAAAAAACAAAAACAAAGAGTTTGTTCTACATATCCAACCAACAAAAAATAATTTTGAAGGTTAAAAACATGTCATTCAAATACAATGACTAGGAGTTAACCAACAGTGTCACTACACTACAACTAACTTCACCATGACAAACTTAATACCATTAGATAACCCAAAAGAAAAAAATCCACAAACTTCAAACCCATAACCAATGATCCATATGACCTATGTAAACAATAATTACTACTTTAAAGATTGAAGAACATGCAAATCAATCAAAAATTTGGTAATCAACAATAAAACTACTTAACGGCCAACATGCTAACATAATTTAACCTAAATAAAAATTGAAAAACAAAATTTTGTGCATATTCAACCAATCATATCACCAATTGCAAACACAAAACCTGACATAAATTTAACCAAAAATGAAACAAGCAAACCTATATATCAATTTTCAAATGGCATATAACATCTATAGATTGTACTACATCACCAACATATTCAACATATCCATAAATTCAAATACCCAAAACCAACATAAACACTGAAATATACCAAAAAAAAATTGTTTATCAATATAAAAGAAAAGAAAAACAACAACAACAACAACATACCTAGTAAAATCTCACAAGTGGGTCTGGGGAGGGTAGAATGTACATAGACCTTACCACTACCATAAAAGCAGAGAGGCTATTTTCTGGGAACCGTCATCTCAAAACCCGTAAGCAAGAAAGAACTAGATATGACAAAAGAAAGGAAAGAGAACATGAAAGAGCGACTAATAATGACAGTATGCAGATAAGATAAACTTACACATAATATGGCATGTAGTGCGAACACAAGACAAAAAGCATCTAACCCTACCATTAGCCTGCTACTCTAATTCGCGACCTCCACTTTTTTCTATCTAAGGTCATGTCCTCAGTAAGATCAAGTTCCGTCATCAACTATTTAATCACCTCCCCCCAATACTTCTTCGGTCTACCTCTATCCCTCCGAGTATCTTCCAAAACCAACCTCTAGCACCTCCTAACAGGATAATTGGTACTCCTTCTCTGCATATGTCCAAACCATCACAGTCTCGCTTCCCTTATCTTTTCGGCTACCGGGGCCATCTCTAGCTTCTCCCGGATGGTCTCATTTCTAACCTTGTCACTCCTGGTGTGACCACACATCCATCTCAGTATCCTCATCTCTGCGACATGCATCTTCTAAACATGTGCTTTCTTACTTGGCCAAATACTCCACTCCATACAACAACGATGGTCTAACCACCTGTTAGACCCCGCAATTATTTAATTAAGGATAACTATACAATTGGGAAATTTTGTTATGGACATTGAGAAATTTTAACTTATGTATATTTCTGGTATTTGGGTAGAACATTAAGTGAATATGGTGGGTATAATCAATTTGGAGTCGAAAGTACTCAATGGGATTAAAATAGGAAATTTGGGACCTAATTGATCAATAGGTAAACTAGGGGCCCTTATAATGCAATTTTGAGGAATTTGCTTTTTATAAATACCCTCCCTTGTTCAAAATGAAAGACCATTGCTCTTTGGTCTTGTATTTTGAGAACTTGTGGAGAAGAGA